>JANSJX010000369.1:0-31174 GCA_026168455.1 Theocolax elegans
CTAGACAACCCCATTGTACGTGCTAGACAACCCCATTGTTCCCCATTGTTCCCATTGTTCCCATTGTTCCCATTGTTCCCATTGTTCCCATTGTTCGCGCTAGACAATCCCATTGTTCCCATTGTTCGCGCCAGACACCATTGTTGTTAGGCCACGCCCATGTCGGCGCGCTATAAGGTACCCTTACTACTAATAAGTATTATAAAAGTATTCATATGCTTTTAAGAAATTATAATAATATAGAAAAAATGAAGAAGATATCTCTTTGGTAGATATCGTTAAGACCATCACTATTATAATTAGTTAATTACTGCCTAACATCTTATATATATATATATATATATATATAGATAAAAGAATAAATAACAATTATTAAGATATTAATACATGGATGATCTGTATATACAAGTTCCAAACATTTGCATATGTAAGCGTTGCGTTAGCTTAGTGGATAGAGCGTTTGCGTTTGGTGCGTGCGTTGCGGGGTTCGATTCCCGGTTAGGGCAAAAATTTTTTCAGCGTTTTTCTGCGTCAAATATATGTAATTAGTGTAAATATATAAACTAAAACAATATAAAAATAAATATAAGTTAATTAAAAATAATAATAAGGTTTCGAAAGAGAAATTCTTTTCAAATTTTTTTGAGTTATGTATATATAAATACTTTTTAATTTCTGCATTATTTTTGTATTCTTTAAAAATGCTTTAAAAATCCTGATTGCTCAATTTATGAGATAGGTAAACTATTGTATATTAATAAAATATTGTTTCTGACTATAACGTAATAACGTTTAAGTAATTTATAAGCCTGAAAAATATAAGATCAAACTTATAACTACTTTATAGGTAGAAAATGCCGAATCCCAATAGACCATATTTAATGTTATATTTAGGGACCAAAAAACGTTGCACATATAGGAATAAAATAGATATTTTTTATACCTAGAATATTGGTAGTACAGTATAAAAAATTCCTATTTTGTCGGTAAAAAATTGTTCGTATTTCCACCAGGGTTGTATGTTAATCTAAATAAAAAAACATTTGTAAAATTAAAAAATCCATTTAATATTACATGATTTACACCTGTAAATCCATTTAATATTACATGGATTTACACCTGTAAATCCAGTTAATAAATCCAGGCAAATCCACTCCAATACAGCTGTATTATTACATGGATTTACACCTGTATTTCCAGTTATTTTTACAGCTGTATATTTTTGACAGGGCTACCTAAGCCTCACCGAACCCTACCAGCCTACACACACAGGGAAGCTGCATTACCGAGCACAAAGCAACAGCTCAGGAGTCTCCAGGAAGATCCAGAGGAAGCCCGAAGTCCAAGTAATGCCAGGAAGCGGTGAGGAGAAGTCCTTCACATCACACCTGGAGAAGCAGCGTAGCCAATCACCTCCCACAGCAGCCATCCAATTCAGCAAATAAACCTGTAAGATTACTGCTTACAGTGTGCACCTTACAAAGGAAGAGGACAGGATCACACAGCAGTTAAACAGCTGTGTATAGGATGGGTGCAGAGGAGAGGTTAGGTGAGACAACAATACATAAACCAAGTAGCCGTACGGTTTATAACTCACCCAGGTAAAAACGCTGACTGCATTCCCGAGTCCTCGAGCCAGTGATCGCAAGAGAGAAGAAGGAGGCAGCCAATAACACCACGAAGAAGGCCGAACAGCTACGTCGTCGTCGCCATCAACTCGCCGTCGTTGTTTACGTTCGTGCGCGGCGGACATCTTCGTTAAGCCGCACGCGGCATAAGGCCGCGTACGCACGAAGTAGTCACGGCGCATGCGCGCAGCGACTCTCTCGCGTCGACGACGACGAGAGCTCAGAGCTCGTCCGACCGCCGTTTCGGAACTACCGATCCACGTATCGACGACGTCCGTGAGAAAGCGATCGAGAGAAAGGGCATAGCGAAGTGTGTGCCGCACGTGTGCCAGCATCGTCAAAGGTTTGTGCGACCTAGTGCCAAATTTCATAGCCGTTTCCCTTGCCTGTGTGCGTGTCGCGAACTCCGTGCATCCTAGCTTCTTCCCTGTCATTACAATAGCCTTGCTCGCCGCGTAAAATAGTGTACCCCAGCTTCTTCCCCTTTCCCTTCGCGCGCGAAGTAGCCGGCTTACAAGACGCGTGTTACAGCCGTGCCGTTCGCTTCTTATTTCGAATACTAGGATATATAACCACGTGTATCCAATTGAACGTTCTTTTTAAGCGAGTAGCGAATCGCTACAATTACTTCGAACGTACGCGACTGGCACCCGCTCTTATTATAATAAATTAATAAATTAATAATTTATAATTAAACCTAATTTGATCACTCGCACCCTGATCCCCAGTGCGACGTGACACAATATAAAAATTGGAATAACATGATTTAAAAAAATAAAAAATATTAATCATCTAATTTCAAATTTGAAAATTCGTGAATTTATTGCTTGTTTATATTATAAGTTATATGGTAAATGAATTTATTGATCTCCACAAGCCAAAGAAATATTCCTCACAACTCAAGTAGGGCGGACTGTATTAATACCAGCCACTATAGAAACCTCACAGGATGAGTGTTTGAAAGAAGACTAAGACAAGCTAAGTCAAAAAAAATATATAAAATTTAATTGATTGTAATATAAAATTAATAAAATCTTAAAAAGACGGAAAAAAATAAGAAAAGAAAAGAAAATTTATTGTATTTCGCCCCGAGTATGCCTGGTGGGCTCATCAGTAGAGTCCAGGCATCTCGTCTCTAGATACAGATGAAAGATATACAAATTTTTGAAAATCAGCTCTATCCCGACGAGGAAGACATGGGGTATATATGCCCTACCAATAGCAAACTTTCTTAAGTGCCACATATTAACAGGTAGCCCCCTAACGCACTTACATAGAACTAATGTCTTAATCGTCAGAATATTGTCACATAAGGCATTTTTTGTGATCTAATGCCGTTTAATTTGAAAATTCGTGAATTTATTGCTTGTTTATATTATAAGTTATATGGTAAATGGTCTTAGTCTTCTTTCAAACACTCATCCTGTGAGGTTTCTATAGTGGCTAGTATTAATACAGTCCGCCTTACTTGAGTTGTGAGGAATATTTCTTTGGCTTGTGGAGATCAATAAATTCATTTACCATATAATCTAATTTCAAAGTTCATCTTTTCTATGCAGGTTAATGCATTTTGCAAGAATAATGTACTAAAAAGTACATAGCATTTAGATATTAACATTTAGCAAATACTTCAACACAAAAAAAAATTTTCAAAAAGCCTTTTAAATTATATTTCTTCAAGTGCCATTCGATGTTCTGTATTTTTTACATAATTTAGACCTTATTATGTTCCATTACTATGAATTTTTTTAACAATATTTGACCCATTAGTTTTTTTTTAATCAAACAAAAAATCTTTTTTCAATTAAAACCAAGTATTGAACATTTTTGTTTTAAAAATAGATTTATATTCGATTGATAGAAGAAATAAAATAAAAGTATTCAATTCAAAGGATTCGTTGAATACTTCTTATCAAATACCAGTATTCGACGAAAAGTATCCGACAAATTACAAAAAGTATTTGTTGAATACTTTTCGTCGAATATTTTGTGAAATTGCTTTCAGGCTGAAACATCGTTTTATTTCTTTTTATTTTTATGTAGCAATTTTAATTTTATTCTTGTAAATTATTCGACGTAAACTTGCGGACGAGTGCTTGCCCAACTCTCGTTACTTATTCCAATGATTAGTTTCAAAGTTTTTCATTTTTTTAAAATAACTTGAAACCAATACATTTAAAAATCATAATTAAGAGGAGAGGTTTTTTTTAATTTCTGTAAAGTATATACATTTAGCATGATTAACAACATGCAAAAATTTCAAAAATAAAGTTTTTATGAATCTGAAAATGATATTAAACGACAACAAATATATATTTTACCAAAAAAAAATTTTGCCCATATTAGGAAATTGAAAAAAAGAAAGCCTTATTCTATATAAACTCTATAAACAGCTTAAAATATATTGCTAATGTTTTTAACAAACCAAAAAATTTTACTTTTAATTAATTACTTTCAATACACAAATAAGAACAAAAATGTTTAAATATTTACTAGCTAAAATCCTCACTCGCTCACGCTCGCTCGCTGAAAAATAATTATCTAATGGATAATATTAAATTAAACTAAAAAATATTTTATTATTTAACTACATTCAATTATTATTTATTAAATTGTACCCATATAGATTTATTATCATATGTATAATAATTAATGAATTTATTATTATTATACGATGAATTAAAATGATAATATTAAAAAAATAGAAATTATCTATAAAAATAATTATTTTTGTATGAAATAGAGTTTAATTATTATTGCAATAGCATTTTTCATAAAGGAATTATTATTGATTTTTTATTGTCATGTGATATGTATACATCCTTTGCAAATAATTATTTTATTTATTTAGCAGTACTTATTAATTTGTGTGTTATTGGTAATTTGGTAATAGCACTTTTTATACACTGAGAAAAATATTATAATAAATATTAAAATAATCTATATTAAAAATTACTATATTGTATAGGAAAAGTGTGACATCTCAGCAATATAATAATTTTTGCTATGTTATATAGTAAAATTTAGATATAATATCTTTTAATATCCAATATCGTAATTTTTGATATTCAATATAGTAATTTTTATTATATAAGTCAGCAAATTTTATTATTCAATCTGGTATTTTTTAAATGCGAATTTAAGGAAGTAAAAATAAATTATATTTTGTTTTTAATTAATTCGAAATAGAATGTATATATTGGGGGAATTCCTTTTGTCAATTAAGTACTACAGAAGTATTTAATATTTGGAGATTTAATTATATACTATTCTTACGCAGTTGATCGCAATTTTTATTCACTCGCATATATTTATTCATTACACTTATTAGTCATAAACTTAAATATTATTTCAATCGCTATCATTGCAATACGCTGAACGGAAGATACATTTTCGCATAATAACTAAATATCTTGTTGTTTCTTATATACTAGTTGACACATTTTTGAGCATTTGCGAGAAGAACTGGAAAAATAGAAAATTTTATACACGCCACTTATTGGACGAATGGAGTAATTAGAATATAGCATTAATTTTTTAATAGCCTTAAATTAAAAAGTCGTCTCAAAACAATTGAATACTGAAAAAGAAATGAACGTATACGCGTATATAAAATATTTCTACAATACATATTATACAAATTTTAATATATGTAGTATATACATTTCACTATACATGATGTAAGAACTTTTGTTATTTTGATATTAAAATTTGCTATTGACGTAAGATTAATTATAACATTCCATATTAAATATTGTAAAACTTTATTTTATAAATTTTATAAAATAACAAAATATAGTATAAATATTTTAATAATTTTTGTCTACATATATAACTAATTTATATAAAAACTCAACAAAATAATTAAATATTGATCATACATATATAATTATAATTTATTTATATATTAGGTAGTTTATGTTATTATGTATTATGGTACTTATAGTATTTATGGTATTTATGTTATTTATATTATTTTATTACTATTTATTATTATTTTTATTATTATCTACTGGAACGCACATTACGAAATTAAAAAAAAAACATTTCTTTCTGAAGATGAATTCCGGGTCCCTAATGTTACCTCCAGATCATCGCGGCATCATCTACTGGAACGCACATTACGAAATTTAAAAAAAAATTAATTTCTTCCTGTAGATGATATCCAGGTCCCTTATGTTGCCTCCAGATCATCGCGGCATCATCTACTGGAACAAACATTACGAAATTAAAAAAAAAATATTCCCTTCCTGTTGATGATATCCAGTCCTCCATGTTACCTTTAGTTATAACTGATCGATATAAGCAAAAAAATAATCGAGTTAAATAATCGAGGTTTTTTTTTATAAAAAAGTTAAGCATTATTTCTAATTAATCCGTGTGGTTCCGCGATCACTTTCATTAAAAAAAATTCATTTTTTCGAAAATTCAAGAGAGATAAGAAGAGTTAAAAAATAAAAAGTCTGCCTGTACGGACGTACGAACGTACGCTCAGACTTAAATTTTAAACCATTAAAAAATTAATTAAATACATATAAAAAATTCAAACGCTATGTCTAATTATTCCTTTGGGTGCCGCGATCATATTGAATTAAAAAAAATTAATTTTTATAAACTATTTAAAAAAATATAACATAATTTATACTTAAATCGTCATTTAGACAGTATAAAATTTTAATATAATGTGGATGGATATGGATGTGGATAATATCATTTAATATCTACTTAATGAACTGAATTTTCCTGAATTTCTGAGAATTGATCTACTACTTTCATCCTACATTTTAGTAATGTTGTTAATATCTCTTAGTTCATTAACAAAATTATCATAACTTTATAATAATTACTGTATATCTTGGAAGGTCCATTACGAAATTATAAAAAATCATTTCTTTCTGGAGATGATTTCCAGGTCCCTAATGTTACCTCCAGGTTAACGGGGCAACATTTACTGAAATGCCTATTACGGAATCAAAAAAAAATATTTTCTTCCTGTAGTAGATGTCCAGGTCCTTAATGTTACCTCCAGGTCATCGGGACATCATCTACTGGAAGGTTCATTATAAAAATAAAAAAAAAATTTCTTCCTGTAGATGATGTCCAGGTCCCTAATGTTACCTCCAGGTTAACGGGACAAAATCTACTGGAAAGCCTATTACGAAACAAAAAAAAAATTTTTTCCTGTAGATGATTTTCAGGTCCCTTATGTTACCTCCAGATCATCGCGGCATCTACTGGAACGCACATTACGAAATTTAAAAAAAAATTTTCTTCCTGTAGAAGATGTCCAGGTCGGTACTGTTACCTATAGGTCATCGGGGCATAATCTACTGACAGGCATATTACGAAACCAAAACAAAAATTTTTCTTCCTGTAGAAGATGTTTAGCTCCCTGCTGTTACCCATAGGTCGACGGGGCATCATCTACTGGAAGGCCTATTACGAAACTAAAAAAAAATTTTTTTTTCCTGTAGAAGATGTTTCGGTCCCTACTGTTACCCATAGATCGACGGGGCATCATCTACAGGAAGGCCTATTACGAAACCAAAAAAAAAAATTTTTCTTCCTGTAGAAGATGTCGAGGTCGGTAATGTTACCTCCAGGTCATCGGGGCAACATTTAGAGAAATACTTATTACGAAATAAAAAAAAGAATTTTCTTCCTGTAGAAGATGGCCAGGTCGTTAATGTTACCTCCAGGTCATCGGGGAAATATCTACTGAAAGACCTATTACGTAAAAAAAAAAAAAAAAAATTTCTTCCTGTAGAAGATGTTTAGGTCCCTACTGTTACCCAAAGATCGACGGGGCATCATCTACTGGAAGGCCTATTACGAAACAAAAAAAAATTTTTCTTCCTGTAGAAGATATCTAGGTCCCTACTGTTACCCATAGGTCCACGGGGCATCATCTACTAGAAGGCATATTACGAAACCAAAAAAAAAAATTTTCTTCCTGTAGAAGAATGTCCAGGTCGATAATGTTACCCTCCAGGTCATCGGGGAAATATCTACTGAAAGACCTATTACGTACTAGAAGGCATATTACGAAACCAAAAAAAAAAATTTTCTTCCTGTAGAAGATGTCCAGGTCGATAATGTTACCTCCAGGTCATCGGGGAAATATCTACTGAAAGACCTATTACGTAAAAAAAAAAAAAAATTTTCTTCCTGTAGAAGATGTTTAGGTCCCTACTGTTACCCATAGATCGACGGGGCATCATCTACTGGAAGGCCTATTACGAAACAAAAAAAAAAATTTTTCTTCCTGTAGAAGATGTCTAGGTCCCTACTGTTACCCATAGGTCGACGGGGCATCATCTACTGGAACCCATATTTCGAAATTAAAAAAAAAATATTCCCTTATATATTAAATATTCCCATGTATTTGTTGATGATGTCCAATCCTTAATGTTATCTTCAGTTATAACAAATCGACTATAAAAAAGTAAAAAAAGTAAATAAAAAAGTAATTAAACACCCATAAAAAAGTTAAACACTATTTCTAATTAATCCGTGTGGTTCCGCAATCACTTTCATTAAAAAAAAATTCATTTTTTCGAAAATCCATGAGAGATATAAGAGGAGTTAAAAAATAAAAAGCCGCCTGTACGGACGTACGGACGTACGGATGTACGGACGTACGCTCAGGCTTAAACTTTAAAACCAATAAAAAATTAATTAAATACCTATAAAAAAGTCAAACACTATGTGAGGAGCTGGATGCAAGAACACGCCGAGCGCGGCGAACGGATAGAGGAGGCGGAGAGAAATTAAGAAATTGTCGTCACCGTGACCAAATTTTTTAATTTGCCGAATTTAATTTAAAAAAATACTGTCTTATGCAGAATTAAAAGACGCAACTTTTTTCTATTTAATGTTTTTCTGTACGATGTGCAGATCAGATGAAAAAAATTAAGAACTGGAACTTTAGAAAACGGATTTTTAATCCATTTTTCAAAATTGAATCGCTGTAATTTTGACAAATTTTAATGAAATTTCCTGATTTTTCGTACAGATACTTAATATAGTCTAACGATAAATATAAACCTGTAAAAAATTCTACTTAAACAAATTTTATACAACATTTGATCTTAACGTAAATAACAAGCTTTTAATACGGTTTCAGTATTCAGTAGTCGAAAGTGTGTTGTAAAGTCTTAGACTTCGCAAACTTGCAGCGAGAGATTTGTTCGTTTATATTTGAAGATAATTTCTTAAAAATTTCAGCTTATTTGGATAAAAAATGATAGAGCGATTTAAAGAAAACTAACTAAATACTTAACTAAATTACATAAAAATAAAGATGTTTTATAGCATCAAAAAGCAATTATTATTTAAACCATTTTTATGCTGTAGTTTGATACAATATTACAATGCGATTTTCAATAAATAACAAAGACGGCCACTGATTTATGCCGCGAAGCAGATGACCATTACGGCGTCGAAGTCGATGTTCATTTGTTTACAATTTCGGTGTTTATCTTGATGAGTGTACACAAAATTTATTTCTCTGATTTCGACGCTTGCTCTATCTGCGAAATTTTTTATCCAAATAAGCTGAAATTTTTAAGAAATTATCTTCAAATATAAACGAACAAATCTCTCGCTGAAATTTTACGAAGTCTAAGACTTTACCACACAGTTTCGGCTACTGAATACTGAAACCGTATTAAAAGCTTGTTATTTACGTTAAGTTCAAATGTTGTATCAAATTTGTTTAAAGTAGAATTTTTTACAGGTTTATATTTATCGTTAGACTATATTAAGTATCTGTACGAAAAATCAGGGAATTTCATTAAGATTTGTCAAAGTTACAGCGATTCAATTTTAAAAAATGGATTAAAAATCCGTTTTCTAAATTTCCAGTTCTTAATTTTTTTCATCTGATCTGCACATCGTACAGAAAAACATTAAATAGAAAAAAGTTGCGTATTTTAATTCTGCATAAGACAGTATTTTTTTTAATTAATTTCGGCAAATTAAAAAATTTGGTCACGGTGACGTCAATTTCTTAATTTCTCTCCGCCTCCTCTATCCATTCGCCGCGCTCGGCGTGTTCTTGCATCCAGCTCCTCATGTCTAATTATTCCTCTGGGTGCCGCGATCATATTGAATTAAAAAAAAAATAAATTTTACAAACTATTTAAAAAAATATAACATAATTTATACTTAAATCGTCATTTTGACAGTATAAAATTTTAATATAATGTGGATATAATGTAAACTTTTATAATTATTTTTGCACTTTTTATTTTTAAATCGGCTATATCTTTTATATTATAAGATGCAAAATAAATCTATTGAGACTTACTAATAAAATTCAGGATACTTGAGCGTCAATAAGATGTAACCTCCCCCCCCCCCCCCAAAAAAAAAACAGAAAAATGATTTATTTTTTATTATTAAACGAGGAATTCAATTTTCATATTTTGAGCATGATTTATAAAGAGTATTATTAGATAGTTAAGCTTTTTTAAAATTTAAAGTTAATTGTCAATTTATACATTATAACATTAATATTTACACTTTAGTGTGTTTATAGACTACAAGTCTAAGGTATAAAGTATATCTATTATAATTTTTGTCTTCGATTTATGTACGCATTTTGAAATATTACTAAAATAAAATATTATGTTACATACGTTTTTCTTTACATACACAAATACTGAATATTATTCGATAAACGATATTCTAATATTTTGAAACACTTATTAATTAGTTATAAAACCCATATGACGCGATTAAAACCTGTATAAATACGACATCTATTATCGTAAAGGGGGGTTCCATTAATTATTCAGTTAAGGTTTTTTAGGAAATGTACACAACGTTATTAGTATGCAAAACAATTTTTTTATTGGTTTTTACATTTTCTTTCCAGGGAATAATTTCGATAGAAATAGTCATATATTAAAAAGTATATACATTTTGTGTAAACCGTTTTTTAAAAATTGATTCCCATTACCTTAAAAAAAATGAAGAAAATGGTTATTTTAGAGACCGAAACCACTGCAAAATTATGTCAATAAATAAAAACGTTGCATTGCACATTAAGGGGATGTGAACTCAAAACAAACAGAAAAATGATTTATTTTTATTAAAGAAGAACTACAATTGATCGACAAAAAAATTTCTGTAACAATTAATAATCTATAACATTTTAATATTTTCACTAATTAGAATTGCAATCATTACATATTAAGTCTTTCAAAAGCATAATAATTTATTTTACACTTTAAGAAGTATAATTTTTCATTTAAAAGAATAATTACAGATATTTAAGCTTTTCAAAAATGTAATTTTATGCCTTATTTCATCTAAAGTGTAACTTTGCCAATATACACTCATTATACCGACAATATTTAACATTATATGATTTAAATTCTGGCTTTTTATAAATTTTACTGCTGTACAATATTATTTACAACTTATTTTTCTCCATCCTCTGCCTATTACAAATCTTCGTCTCTCATACTAAATCATTCTACTCTGCACCTTTAATATATATTTATACTATTCCTAATTATTTATTCAATACATTTTCTGTAGAGTGAATGTTAGTGCAAAGTGATGCTTAATAAAATCGGTCACTTATACTTGTTTTTATCATATTAACGTGTAATTATAGAAAGAATATCACAACATTAACATGATTATATTAATTTAAAATTTATATAACACGTTAAATCTAAAGTTGATCATTATTTAAGGACATTTCGGAGTCAAACATGGATCTATTATACCCTTTATAACCCAAAAGATTTGTTCAAAAAGTTATTTAAAACTTTAAAAACATTCACCATGAGAGTTTTAAACATTTGGAAGTGCCTTACGATTCGATTTTTAATAAGAAATAATTCCTTTTTAATTGTAATCGAATAAGCAATGTTGTATCGATAATTAATTGGAAAAAATGGCAATATTTCAACCCAAATATCATACTGAAATTCTTAACCAAATATTTTGACAAAATTCATGACCGTTTTTTAAAAATTGATTCCCATTACCTTAAGAAAAATTAAGAACATTGTTATTTTAAAGACCGAAACCACTGAACACAAAACTTTAATAAAATATTTTGTATCATTACAAGGTAACTATTTATAATTCTTTAGAAAGGTATGTCCAAATGCATTATCACAAAAAGCATTTATTATCTTTGAGCTAATTAATAATGCTAATTGCTAAAAGGAGTTAATTATATTTTAACAAAAATCATCTTTTTAAATAATACCACGTATATAGCTGCAAATCAAACTTGTATAAGGCATAATATTTATAAGTTTTACAAAAAATCAAAATATGATAAATTATTTGTATATTAATTTGCAAAATTATTTCAATAAATAAAAACGTTGCATTGCACATTAAGGGGATGTGAACTCAAAACAAACAGAAAAATGATTTATTTTATTAAAGAACTTCAATTGATCGAAAAAAAATTTCTGTAACAATGTTGTGTTTCCTTTGAAGATATACTGTGAATTTTTTCAAATTTTTTTATTGATAAACCAGCGATATTTTTAGGCAGCCGTGAATAAGCTATATATTACCGACCAAAAATTGTTATCTACGTATAATTAATTGATAATTAATTATTTCTTAAAAATCTCTCTATCACGCTATTCTATTTGTTTTGTGCAGTATCTATGATTTTTTTCAGATTTATTCTTATATAAATTAGGTTTCAAAATTTTTGGGATTTCCTAAGTTATATAGATCTCTAAAATTTGGGTATTACATACCTTTAACAGGCAACATTTAATAATTGGGATTAGTAATGGGTGTTATTAAAAAATTTGTTTTAAGTAATTAAATATTAGAAATTACTCAAATTTTTCCACACTATAGTAATACACTATAATCGAGAAACATATAAGAAAAACATAATTGATTTTGTATAGAGGAAAACATCTTTCTAATAAGTTGTCTCTGCATAAAATATAAAAATGCCCATTTATCCAAATCCTGCCGCTATGTTTACACTTGCAGTATTTAAAGCGCCCAAAAAAATTCTCGACGTTGCCGTGAGGTAACACGAAACAATCAAAGTTGCCTCGCTCGTATTGCGCTTAGACCCACGGGTGGGGGGAGCGGCGGCCATGTCGTCTGCGCTTCCCCTCTACTCCTTATTCGGATGAATTTTATGCCTTTTTCTTTTATTATCTCAAAATTTTACACTTACAAAAATCGAATAAAAAATCGTTTCCGATGGTAAATTTTACGTTCTTTCATTTGGCACTAGTCGTTTTGCTGTAGACCCAACGGTTATTGGGATATAATTTAAAATAACTTTTAAACGCTTATTTCGCATAGAACCCCTGGACCTAGGAAACTGCAAAATTCAGAATCGTTTTCTCCGACCTCGATTTACCAAATATCAAAAATTCAGCCATTTCTGTGACAAGTCGATTTCAGACCTATTTTCACTGGACTATAAACGCACTTACGATTGGAGAAACAAAACAACATGAATTAATTGAAGAATGCTCCAAGGATGAAAGCAATTTAGACAAAATTGCTATTAAAAAAAGTTAATGTATTAAATTTTTCTACTTCCTTGAAAAAGAAGAAAATTAAAATTAATTCAAAAGAGCAGGAAGTTAAATTACAAAGGGATTTATTTGGCAGACTTTTGGCAATAGCACTAGAAGAACAAATAGATATTGCAAAAATATTAAAATTTAAATATATATATGACATATGTACAAATAGCACTTATTATTTAATAGTTCAATCTTATGCTCAAAACATTATACGATAATTGTTTAAATAAAAAGAAAGAAATCTCTTCCATCTATATTTTTTTAAACGATAACTAAAGTTATAAAAATAATTTGTGCATCAAATATTAAAAGAAAAATTATTTTAACGACAATTTTTATCTATATTTATACACATATACAGATTATATATATAGTATATATAGTATTCGTGCGTCAATTTACGCCAAATACTTTTTAAAAATGAAAATAAACAATGCGACTAAACAAAAAAAAAATCAACTGAAACGATATTTAAGTTATTTTAAACAATTTCACAAAGTATTCGACGAATACTTTTAATCGAATACTTTTATTCAATTTCTTGTGTTAAAAAAACAAAACATCTTTTTTCAATTAAAAATATTTTCAAATTTTGTTTTAACTGAGGAAAGATTTGTTTGATTGATTAAAAAGATAAATAAAATGAAAGTATTCGACGAAAAGTTGCAAACGAATATTTGTCCAGCTCTGATAGAAACACATTAAAATTTTATTTTGTGTAATGCACGTGAATTGTTGTTTTCAGATGTTATCCACTTACACCTGTACCACTTTCCCTGTGTCATTTGGATGGCTCTATTAATAAAACGGATAAGTCAGCGTTGACAAAAATGTTGGAACGAGCAGTCGAAAATCACGATAATGTTAACGTATTCATGATCGATGGTTTTTATTTATTATATACAATAAAACAAGTGCCGGTGACTTTTGGATCTATTTCACTAAAAATCCTCGAAATGGTGGTAAAAGCAACAGTAGCAAAGCGGATTTATTTAATTTTTGATACTTATAAACAACCATCAATTAAAGATAATGAACATGTGTTACGAAATAATTACTGCCGAGATTTTTGCATTACAGGTAAATACATATGTAGGTGTCGCTTTTATTTTAGTAAATATTTGTGCCTTTTCAATAAAATAAAATATATACATCTTTTTAACGATTTATAACTTTAATTTTAATTCAATTAGTAATAAATATTATATTACTTATTTTAATTAGTTAAAGTAGTATTCAATTGCTCGTAATAAATCGATAATTTATACTTTTTGAATGAATAGACCAGCTGATTTTCATGCCGAAATGAAAAATGTTAATTTTAAGAAAGCTATCGTTAATTTTATAATTGAACATTGGAGTTCTTGCGAGCAAGTAAATCGAATAATCATGGGTCGTGATGTTTTTGTATCGTATGATACGTGTTATCATTTTCAAACTATGCAAGATATTGTAACACACGACACATTAGAAGTGACTTGAAATGTGATAGCCACGAAGAAGCGGCTACGAAATTTGCATTTTTCCTTGCTCATTTGGATAATAATTTCCAAGTTATATAAAAATGCGACTCCGATACAGATATTATTATTATCCTTTTGGGAAACATGCAACCACATCAAGAAAATGTGAACATTTGGGTACTATTGGTCCGGAAAACACTCTAATTTTAATTAGTTAAAGTAGTATTCAATTGCTCGTAATAAATCGATAATTTATACTTTTTGAATGAATAGACCAGCTGATTTTCATGCCGAAATGAAAAATGTTAATTTTAAGAAAGCTATCGTTAATTTTATAATTGAACATTGGAGTTCTTGCGAGCAAGTAAATCGAATAATCATGGGTCGTGATGTTTTTGTATCGTATGATACGTGTTATCATTTTCAAACTATGCAAGATATTGTAACACACGACACATTAGAAGTGACTTGAAATGTGATAGCCACGAAGAAGCGGATACGAAATTTGCATTTTTCCTTGCTCATTTGGATAATAATTCCAATGTTATAGTAAAATGCGCCGATACAGATATTATTATTATCCTTTTGGGAAACATGCAACACAATCAAGAAAATGTGAACATTTGGGTACTATTTGGTTCCGGAAACACTCAAAGATACATAAATATCCATAAAATCTACAACGCTCTTGGTGACCGTGTATGTGCAGCTTTACCAGGCATGCACGTATGGCATACTATTAGAAAATGAAAAATATCAAGAGGCGTTTATAAAATTGGCAGAGCCCGAAAGTTGCGATTTTGAAGCCTGCGTGAAAAAAATTGAAGAATTTACGATGATATTGTATTGTACGAACACAAATGGATTAAAGAAAATAAAAAAATTAAATGATGCCCGTTTACAAATATTTAATAAGACTTGACAATTCAGAACTGTTTAAAAAAAATTATCAAATTTTGATGGTTTTTGCTTACCACCGTGCTATGCAGAAATTGAGCAACAAGTACGAAGAGCAGCATACATATGCAACATTTGAAGTGACAGCCACCGCTCAAATCCGTCAAGTCTCGACCCTACAAAATATGGCTGAAAAATTGATGATCTAATATTATCATTTAAATGGTTCCCCGTGAAAAAATGATTGCATGTAGAATGCATGTAAAACACATGTATGCTACATGTAGTCGATGCATGTAATCTACATGCGTTTTATGACCGATTTCTGCATCTATAGTTCATCAATAAAGGTGTAGTTTTCGTGTACCGTTGATGTAGATGAGGTGTAAATGTAGTGCAGATGTACACAAAATTAATCTCATTTATGCTGCATTTTCACGTTATATATATATCAAACTTCATGAAAACTACATATTTATTAACGTACATCATATATATGAAATAAGTGTTTTTTTCATATAAGTTCTTTAAGAAACATTTACATGCATTTTACATAAATTTTGCATGTAACTTGTTAAAAAATGAATTTTATGTCAATGTAAATGCTTTTAATTTATTAAAAAAATAGAACATGTTATAACTTTATATAACGTACCTAACAATATTTACGAAATCAATAATGAGGTTTTTTTCGATATTTATCATTTTCTCTTAATTTTGATCTTTCTTTGGCTTTTCTATCGAAATGATACTTTCGCCTCCCACACAGCACAGAATATTACGTCAATATTACGGAAATATTACATATTAAGATTCGGAATATTACAATAATATTAGAATGAAAGATTACTGAAATATTGTTATGTCCGCGAATTTCTTACTTTGTAATATTCCATGAAATATTACATTAATATTATTATAATATTTCAGTATAATATTTTAAGAAATATTTATGTAAAATTGATGAAATGTTTTAAACACACACTTGCATAGGTTCACTGAAATATTACCTTAATGTTTCTAGAATATTTTAATGAAATTTTTAAGAAATATTTCTGAAATATTGATGAAATATTTAAAATACTTACTTCAATAGGTGTAGTGAAATAGCACAGTAATATTTTTGAAAAATATAACAGAAATATTACATGAAATATTTACAAAATATTGTTAAAATATTTCAATTAATTGAATTTTTTAACTTAATTATTTGCAATCCCAAGAGCCGTGCTATTGATTTATATTTATTAAGTATTAATACACATTATTTTTTTTCACATATTTATCGCAGAAAAAATTTGTACATATTTCCTAATCTGGATTCGAACCCCGTATGCACGCATCAAATACAAACGCTTTATCCACTACGCTATTCGCAACGCTTATCGATTACGTTTAAAACTTGCACATGATGATCTGCTATTTGATTTGCTATCTAATCTGTTTTTAATAGTTATACAATTTTAATGAAATTGACAAGATTTTACTATGATTTGGAAAAAAAATCTTGTTAATTAAAAATCTTACTTCTTTGTTATCATAAAAATATCGTTAAAATATTTTATTGTTATATTTCTATAATAATTTCTCTACGATAGAAAGCAAAATCTTTCTGCATTGTTGATATATAAGTTTTCTTAAACCTTGTACAAAATAAAAATAAGATATAAGACGACGATTTTTCGATTTTGGCGATTAAAGCAAAAGATGTGAAATAATTGTGAATCTAATGTGAAATATTTCCATAATATTTCACACAATATTACAGTGGAACATTACGGTAATATTATGAAATATTTCACTAGTCCTATTGAAGTAGGTATTTGAATTCTTTTATCAGTATTTCTCGAAATATTACATTGCAACAATCGATTTCGATGAATAAACCAAGATGGTAATTAATGGCGACGTTTCGATGACTTTTGCCATCCTTCTCTGATTATTCTACTCGTCAATGGTTAGTATAGCCTGAGGAGGATGGCAAAAAATTCGAGCTTACATTTAAACCAAATAGAAGAATATTACAGAACGATTTTTTTCTAAATAAAGGACTGCAAACTGTATATGCACTATCCTTTTCAATTCTGATATTATATTATTAATTAGAAAAAAATTTTACATTTCAAAAATTTGTATATTTATACATTTAGAAATTGGATTAATTATCCTTAAAAATTGTATTTAATTCTTCATTTAATGTGATTCTTTATTCTTGTTTAGAAATAATTATTTACTATAAGATAATAAGTACCTTTTCGCGGGACAAAATAACATAATTCGTAGTTAGATACATTTTTTTTAAGTGTAAAGAGCAAACTGCAGAAAAAGATTTCGTTTGAAACACTATTTCGGAAATAGTATTACTTAATTGTGCACAATATATTTTTATTTAAAATAATTATGTTCAAAAATAGAGCACGGGTATCTAAATTCGGACAATCGTATCCAAGCGTAGCTCCTTTCGCGGGAGAAAAAAATCTACGAATATATGGTTAAAAAATTACTAAGTCCAAATTTTATAAATTCAACAGATCTTTATAGCCTGGTAATAATTCTTAATAACAAAATAGCAAGATAGCTCATAGTGGTAAAGAGTCAGCGTTCGAATCTTAAGATTGAAGGTTCGAGTCCCACAGACAGCAAATATTTTTTTTAAATTTTTTCTTTTAATTTATAAGCTATGGCCAACATATTGGCAACAGTTTAAAAATTGTAAGATAGTATAACTATTGGCAATATGTTTGCAATAATTGTTGCCTATCACTTTGCAATACAGTGGCAATAGTTTATATTTTTACGTACGTACAATATATCTTAGTAAGTTAAGTAGATTCTGCTTAAAAATAAAATGTTTTAAGTCTGTTATTATATACATGCTATCAGATTAAATTTAATATGTTAACTTTTAATATCCATCATATTCGCATATATTAACATTACATATTTTATTAGTTACATTATTGTTACACTATTATTACCTTTGTAACAGTATTGGTATTCTTTCACAAGAGAAGTACTTGACCTTAGGAAACGGATATATCTTATCTTAACCTTGGCATATCTTCTGGAATATAATAATATGAAGAAAGCCAAGTTATTACTTGCCACTTTTACGAAAGTGATTCGACATTTGACAATAATATTTCCAATGAAAGTTACTTTCACTTTAATTGCTATTATGACTCAAAAACGAATATTGATAGGAAATCAATCCAAAAACTGAAAGGTAGTTGAATTCAAGTAGATATGGTTAAAAAAAAGAAGCTTAAATTGTTCAATTTAGAGCAAAGTTAAGAAAATAATAAATTGAAGCATTTTATAATATTATTGCAATATGTTTAGCATTATTTTAGGTTATATTTTTTTGTAAGATTTCATATTGTGTGGAGTGCAATGCCGGATGTCAAATACGTTTCGTTTCGAAATTCTACTACACAAGAAAAAATTATATAATCGAGTCTCCAGGAATATTCCTCAAACATTGTTGAAATATTTCACGTAATATTACACTGTAATGTTTCGACAATGTTACTTGAAATATTGTGATGAAAGTCTGTGCAATATTTTAGTAATATTCTAAATGATTATTTTTGTTTTAACATGTATTGATATTATAACAATATTTCATAAAATATTGCATACAATATTTATGGAATATTACACAAAATATTATATGAAATATTTCAGTAATATTGTTGTAATATGTTGTGAAATGTTCCACTTTCTATTAGTGTAAATATTACACCAAATATTTCAATAATATTTAAAAAATATTACTATGAATTATTTCAGAAGAATATTTTGTAATATTTTTGATACATTTTCTAAACATTTCCGCAATATTTTTTTATAATATTTCATGTAATATTTTTTTGTAATATTGCATGCTGTGTGGGCTTTTATGTGTCTCACAATATCCTTCTCTTTTTCTTGAATGTTCTCTACTATCCTCTCTTGATCTTTTTGGTCTTTTTCTAATTATTTCATTTTCCTTCTTCTTAGCCTCAGTATCTTTTCTTCCTTTTTCGCTTGAAGGTTTCTTTTCGATTAATCCTTCTATTTTAACTTTATCTGCATCTTTTTTCCCCCTTTTCTGCATATTTTTCTTTATTTTTACTCTCAATAATTATTTTTTCTTAAATAAATTATAATTGATTACTTTCTTCTTTTAGGATAGTCTGGTTGCGGGTATCTGAAAATAAAAAAGCAAAACACAAAGTATCGAAATATTTTTTTTTATATTTAAAACAACGGAAAAGAATTTATGGCAGCAAGAAAATTTTTGATACAGAAAATTTAAGGTTAATAGGTTATCAGACCTATAACCAAGTCGTATTATTAAATCTGAAAAACTTTCATATTATTAAAGACTTATCTGAGTAATCTGGTATCAATCATCTTCATATTTTAGACCTGGTGCGTCAACTCCGACGAAGACTTTATTAGCATCAGCAGCGGCAGCGCAAACAAATTCTTAAAGTCCGTCACACTGAAGTTGCATACATGCGAAGTCAAACACAATGAAGTTGCATAAACATATACTTGCATCTTTATAGTTTAACGTTTGACTTCGCATGGATGCAACTTCAGTTTGACGGACTCTAAAAATTTGTTTGCGCTGCCGCTGCTGATGCTAATAAAGTCTTCGTCGGAGTTGACGCACCAGGTCTAAAATATGAAGATGATTGATACCAGATTACTCAGATAAGTCTTTAATAATATGAAAGTTTTTCAGATTTAATAATACGACTTGGTTATAGGTCTGATAACCTATTAACCTTAAATTTTCTGTATCAAAAATTTTCTTGCTGCCATAAATTCTTTTCCGTTGTTTTAAATATAAAAAAAAATATTTCGATACTTTGTGTTTTGCTTTTTTATTTTCAGATACCCGCAACCAGACTATCCTAAAAGAAGAAAGTAATCAATTATAATTTATTTAAGAAAAAATAATTATTGAGAGTAAAAATAAAGAAAAATATGCAGAAAAGGGGGAAAAAAGATGCAGATAAAGTTAAAATAGAAGGATTAATCGAAAAGAAACCTTCAAGCGAAAATGGAAGAAAAGATTCAAGAAAAAGAGAAGGATATTATGAGACACATAAAAGGCGAAAGTATCATTTCCAGAGAAAAGCCAAAGAAAGATCAAAATTAAGAGAAAATGATTAATATCGAAAAAAATATCATTATTGATTTCGTAAATGTTATTACTTACGTTATATAAAGTTATAATATGTTCTATTTTTTTAATAAATTAAAAGCATTTACATTGACATTAAATTCATTTTTTAACAAGTTACATGCAAAATTTATGTAAAATGCATGTAAATGTTTCTTAAAGAACTTATATGAAAAAAACGCTTATTTCATATATATGATGTACGTTAATAAAGATGTAGTTTTCATGAAGTTTGATATATATATAACGTGAAAATGCAGCATAAATGAGATTAATTTTGTGTACATCTGCACTACATTTACACCTCATCTACATCAACGGTACACGAAAACTACACCTTTATTGATGAACTATAGATGCAGAAATCGGTCATAAAACGCATGTAGATTACATGCATCGACTACATGTAGCATACATGTATTTTACATGCATTCTACATGCAATCATTTTTTCACGGGTCGATGGAGATGAAATGCCTCGTCTAGTAAATGATATTATTGTCGATTCGAATGAAATGGGTAACAAAATAATTATTATAAATTATTTTTAAATATAAGAAATTAATACCATGCGTATCAAAATACAAATTATTTATTTACGTTATTTTATATTTTATAGAAATACAAAGTGATAAGGAAATTGGAGAGTCGGAAGATAATTATTCAAGCGATGACAATAGCGAGGATGATGATCTAGAAGAATGCACTGAAGAAGCCGACGAAAATCAAACATACGATTGTGTAGAAAGTACAAATGAACAGGAAGATATAAACATCGAAGAAATTGATGAAGATGTTGATGTAGACATGGAAATCGAATAAAATTATATCTTAAAAAATAAAAAATGTCGGTACCTCAAAATGTTTTTAAATTTAAGGGAATGTAGGAGGCAAATTACATGAATCTACAATTTTGAACCCAAAAATAATATCTAATATATTGAATTAAAAATCTGACACAATTCATAGGGGTAGTTTAAAACATAAGGGAGGGCCTGAGATTTTCATTTTTTAAAGAAAAATAATTTGTTATATAATAATTGAACAAACAAGTTTTTGTCGATAATGATTAGTCCAGAAAGGCTAAACAAAACAAAAAAGGCTAAAGAAAGAAAGAATAAACTTTAAACTCAATCAACATAGAAACTAAATTATCGATTTAAAAGTCTGTAGAAATTTGTGAGTATTGTTTAAAATACGTCTGAGAGTCTGTCGTTAATTTTTTTAAAAATTCAATGCAAAAAGATATATATGGTCTTAAAAGAATTATAAAAAGATTTATTTTAACAGAGTGAGCACGATGCTAAATGAATAAATAAAAAAATAAAGCTATAATGAAAAATATTTCTATTTCGATTAATCAATAAATTAATTATAGATTTCAATATTCATAAGGTGAGTACGCAACATATGCTCAAGTTAATTGTCTGTAATTTTAATTTTGCATTAAAATAGTTGATTAAAAGTTATAAATTATTTTGTCTGGCAGTTAAATTTGAATAACATTGAGTATCTGAATAAGTAGATAAATAAAAGCCAGACATTGATTTATGAATTTATACAATTTAATAATTAATGCGGCACGGACAATTTTTAAGGACTTGATTTTGCTATATTTTAAATTCAATAAAAACAAGTCTGCCCGCGCAAACTGTCTGGCAGTATGATATTATGATTAAAAAAGATATTTTTAATCGTCTGATTTGAAGCCAGAAATTTATCAGACATTTTTATTTTTTTTACTTTTCGACGCGTTTGTTAACACAATAATTAATCTTATGCCTTTCAAATTTGTCTGGCAATACTTGTTTTCGTTTGCATATTTTTTATATTATCTGAAGCTGTTGTACCCAGACATTTGTAAATCATTTTTTTTACACTAAAGTTTTACAACTTCAGTCGAGTACTTAAATTATATAGACTCATAGAAACTGTCTGGCGTGCATTTTTTTCGATGTTTTTTTATTCAATTTAGACAAATGTACGTTTGCCAGACGTTTGTACAACGTTTGAGATTCGATGTTTTAGCCCGCGTAAACTGTCTGGCTTCATGTTTTCGATGGATTATTTTCTAATAAACTATAGTATTCTATGCATCCCAGACGTTTAGAAATCATTTTTATTTATCCATTTTTTTAACAAATAAAAAATTTATTTTGTTTATCTTAGGCTCACGAGGACGCTTTCGTATTAGGATATTCGTCTTATATTCAACATTAAATACAAGTTGAACGAGTTGCCAGACATTTATTAATCATTACCCAAAATCTGTCACTAGCTTCCGGTCTATAAAATTAAAAAATTTTTTTATAATGTAGGAAATATCAACTTTTTCAGAAACAAGTTAGAAACTTTTACTTAGAAAAAATATATTCTTAAAGCCGAATTAATAATGTAATATTAAACTGTATATTTCAAGCCAGTCCAGTTGTAATCTAAACTATATAGTATATATTTAGATTTACATAATTATATTTAAGGAATAAATCGATGATCCTTTATTCTAGGCAAGTTTAATTGTGACTTGTCAAGAAGAGAAAAAATACATTGTACATATTATCTAATGGATATATGGTATGGTGGCGTAATTCACTGTTAACCGTAGTTGTATTTTTCTTTGAATAAATGATTATTAGATATGTCATAATACACAAATTTGTTTGTAAAATAAATACAATGCAACTAGGAAATGTTTCATTTTATTATTTTAAGATTTTGTTTATTTTTGTAAGAAATAACCATTTTTTTAACGCATAAATGAAATGATAATTAAATATTTTTATTTTATTTTTCTTTTTTATTAATTTATTAAAATTATACACTGATGTATTAATAAAAAACACCTTCTACGAAAATGTCAACATTTGCAAGTATGGTTTCCAATCACACTTTGAAAAATGTTATCTGATAAAAAAATCTTTAATTATTACTCCCATCCTATTTCTACTTATATTTTGCTTAAACTCCATAAAAAGTTTCTGCAATAAAAAGTACTGAAATCAAATATCGACAAGTAATTTTAATTGAATATTTATATTTTAATTGAATTATATATTTTTTTTGCTTAAACTCCAAAAAGTTTCTGCAACAGAAAGTACTGAAATCAAAGCGGAATAATCGACAAGTATTTTTTACCATACCATACACTGAATTTTTTTTAATTAAATTTTTATATATTTTGCTTATACTCTATAAAAAGTTTTAATTAATTTCCACAAAACTGATAAAAAGGAAACTTCTTTTTTTTTAATTTTCTTTAAATAAACAATGCCTATCCTTCCCGTGCTTTACATCAGTAAATAAACAATTTTATAGAATAATAACCTTTTTTATATGTAACTTATATTCCATAATAGTTTTCTGCAATTGAAAGTACTGAAATCAAAAACACCTTCCAAGAAGATGTCAAAACCCGCAAGTATTGTTATTCTAATCAAACTTTGAAAATTGTTATCTGATAAATAAATTCTGCAATTGAATCTGACATTGTTATCTGATAAATAAATAATTTTAATTCTAACTCCCTTATTTTATCTATTTCTTTGAATTTTAATTAAACATTTTTTTTTTATTCTTGATTTTGTGCTCTCTTTTATTCCTGGCACTTCCTACCCTTTATTCCCTGGGGGACTTTAACGGTGTCCACCTACCACCTATGTGTGGGTGCTTTTATCCCTCTCTTAAAAACCCCACCATCTCGCATTCGCCCGGGGTTATGCCCGTGGATGAGGGAAACCTGTGAAGCAGGGAAAACCTCACCGGAGATGGCCGGTGTATTCGAAACATTCTTTTTGGGTGTCAAAGTCACATTGCGTAGGCCTTGACACCGAAACCGAATGTTTCACACCTCCCGCTCACGTTGTGAAGTGTGAAAAAACACCTAACCCGCCACGAAAGCCAAGCGACCGAGAGCGTCACCATTCCAAGTGCCAACCGCACTCAGTGCTGCTTAACTTCCGTGTCCGGCCGAGGTGCGTCTCCGCCACTTCGCCACCGCGTCGGTTTTTAATTAAACATTTTTTTTAATATTACAAAAAGTACACACAAAAAATTTCTGCAATTGAAAGAACTGAAATCAAACTGAAATCGACAAGTATTTTGAATCGTACCATAAATATATATTTTAAATAAACATTTATATATATATATATATATATATATGGGAGATTCCATGTGAAGTGATCCATTTAAAAAATAGAATTTTGTTTTAATGTATGGAATCAGTAAAAAACTACTTGAATAGAGTGTAGCTAAATTTTTAGACCTAAATTTCAATTAGTACCAGAGCTGTAGCCAATCAAAAAATCGATTTTTTTTAAAAAAATGACTTTATGGCCATTTTTATCACTTAATAACTCAAAATCTAACAATTTTTTCTTATATACATTAAATTTGAAAAAGTTTATAAATTTCAAGAAGAATCTGTTGAAATATTTTATTTACACTAGTTTAACACATTGAATATAGTTATAATTAATAAAAACCTTTATAGTAAAAAAAAGGGTTGTACGATCAAAAATATTTTATCCATCCAAGAATCTAATTCATCGATGATTAATTACCTTCAAAATGGTGCAAAGTTTGAGTGCGGCAGAGCATTTCAGACAAAGTTATGGTGATTTTAGGCAAATTTCTTAAAAAAGAGAGCGAATGCATTTTATGAAAAAAACAGAGTAACCGTATACTTGCATTCAAACAACATGGCACTAATATTCTTCAATAATACTAAAATATACTATTTAATGTTAGTTACTGATACTTTTCAATCTCTAAGCTGCTTACAAACACAAAGCAGTAGGTGTAAGCAGTTATACCTATTATATAATTGAATAAATACCTGAAACTTATTAAAATTCCAATAAATCCAATTACATAACAGGTATAACTGCTTACACCTACTGCTTTGTGTTTGTAAGCAGCTTAGAGATTGAAAAGTATCAGTAACTAACATTAAATAGTATATTTTAGTATTATTGAAGAATATTAGTGCCATGTTGTTTGAATGCAAGTATACGGTTACTCTGTTTTTTTCATAAAATGCATTCGCTCTCTTTTTTTAAGAAATTTGCCTAAAATCACCATAACTTTGTCTGAAATGCTCTGCCGCACTCAAACTTTGCACCATTTTGAAGGTAATTAATCATCGATGAATTAGATTCTTGGATGGATAAAATATTTTTGATCGTACAACCCTTTTTTTTACTATAAAGGTTTTTATTAATTATAACTATATTCAATGTGTTAAACTAGTGTAAATAAAATATTTCAACAGATTCTTCTTGAAATTTATAAACTTTTTCAAATTTAATGTATATAAGAAAAAATTGTTAGATTTTGAGTTATTAAGTGATAAAAATGGCCATAAAGTCATTTTTTTAAAAAAAATCGATTTTTTGATTGGCTACAGCTCTGGTACTAATTGAAATTTAGGTCTAAAAATTTAGCTACACTCTATTCAAGTAGTTTTTTACTGATTCCATACATTAAAACAAAATTCTATTTTTTAAATGGATCACTTCACATGGAATCTCCCATATATATATATTACTTAAACTTCGTAAAAAGTTTCTGCAATTGAAAGCACTGAAATCAAACTGTAATCGACAAGTATTTTGAATCATGCAAAAATGTCTACCAATCTGAATACAGATTTTTTTTATTAAAAGTATCTTATACTTTTACTTTTCATTTCTGGCCCTGCTATGTCTTACAGTAATAAATAAATAATATTCTAATGATGTTAATTTGTGCAAAATTAATTTCTGCAAAACTAATAAAATGGACATTTCTTCTTTTTTATTCTTTTAAATAAAGTAATACTTGCACCACCTTTGGTTAATAGGTGTTACCTTTTCATATAGGTGTTAATACTGACTATATTAGCTGATGTTTCATTTTATGAATCATTACATTCATCTTAGCTATTATCTTATTTTAAAATTTAAGGGGCCTAATATATTATGCAATGCGACTTGTGGCATATTATTAAATAGTGTAAAGACCCACGCGTGGAAACAAGACTGTATACTATAAACCAATAATTTATTATTAATAAAATAATTTGTGGTGCAAGTATTATTTTATTTAAAAGAATAAAAAAGAAGAAATGTCCATTTTATTAGTTTTGCAGAAATTAATTTTGCACAAATTAACATCATTAGAATATTATTTATTTATTACTGTAAGACATAGCAGGGCCAGAAATGAAAAGTAAAAGTATAAGATACTTTTAATAAAAAAAATCTGTATTCAGATTGGTAGACATTTTTGCATGATTCAAAATACTTGTCGATTACAGTTTGATTTCAGTGCTTTCAATTGCAGAAACTTTTTACGAAGTTTAAGTAATATATATATATATATATATATATATATATATATATATATATATATATATATATATATATATATATATATATATATATATATATATATATATATATATATATATATATATATATATATATATATATATATATATATATATATATATATATATATATATATATATATATATATAAATGTTTATTTAAAATATATATTTATGGTACGATTCAAAATACTTGTCGATTACAGTTTGATTTCAGTGCTTTCAATTGCAGAAACTTTTTACGAAGTTTAAGTAATATATATATATATATATATATATATATATATATATATATATATATATATATATATATATATATATATATATATATATATATATATATATATATATATATATATATATATATATATATATATATATATATATATATATATATATATATATATATATATATATATATATATATATATATATATATATATATATATATATATATATATATATATATATATATATAAATGTTTATTTAAAATATATATTTATGGTACGATTCAAAATACTTGTCGATTACAGTTTGATTTCAGTGCTTTCAATTGCAGAAACTTTTTACGAAGTTTAAGTAATATATATATATATATATATATATATATATATATATATATATATATATATATATATAAATGTTTATTTAAAATATATATTTATGGTACGATTCAAAATACTTGTCGATTACAGTTTGATTTCAGTGCTTTCAATTGCAGAAACTTTTTACGAAGTTTAAGTAATATATATATATATATATATATATATATATATATATATATATATATATATATATATATATATATATATATATATATATATATATATATATATATATATATATATATATATATATATATATATATATATATATATATATATATATATATATATATATATATATATATATATATATATATATATATATATATATATATATATATATATATATATATATATATATATATATATATATATATATATATATATATATATATATATATATATATATATATATATATATATATATATATATATATATATATATATATATATATATATATATATATATATATATATATATATATATATATATATATAAATGTTTATTTAAAATATATATTTATGGTACGATTCAAAATACTTGTCGATTACAGTTTGATTTCAGTGCTTTCAATTGCAGAAACTTTTTACGAAGTTTAAGTAATATATATATATATATATATATATATATATATATATATATATATATATATATATATATATATATAAATGTTTATTTAAAAAATAAAAAGAAGAAATGTCCATTTTATTAGTTTTGCAGAAATTAATTTTGCACAAATTAACATCATTAGAATATTATTTATTTATTACTGTAAGACATAGCAGGGCCAGAAATGAAAAGTAAAAGTATAAGATACTTTTAATAAAAAAAATCTGTATTCAGATTTTTTTATTAAAAGTATCTTATACTTTTACTTTTCATTTCTGGCCCTGCTATGTCTTACAGTAATAAATAAATAATATTCTAATGATGTTAATTTGTGCAAAATTAATTTCTGCAAAACTAATAAAATGGACATTTCTTCTTTTTTATTCTTTTAAATAAAGTAATACTTGCACCACCTTTGGTTAATAGGTGTTACCTTTTCATATAGGTGTTAATACTGACTATATTAGCTGATGTTTCATTTTATGAATCATTACATTCATCTTAGCTATTATCTTATTTTAAAATTTAAGGGGCCTAATATATTATGCAATGCGACTTGTGGCATATTATTAAATAGTGTAAAGACCCACGCGTGGAAACAAGACTGTATACTATAAACCAATAATTTATTATTAATAAAATAATTTGTGGTGCAAGTATTATTTTATTTAAAAGAATAAAAAAGAAGAAATGTCCATTTTATTAGTTTTGCAGAAATTAATTTTGCACAAATTAACATCATTAGAATATTATTTATTTATTACTGTAAGACATAGCAGGGCCAGAAATGAAAAGTAAAAGTATAAGATACTTTTAATAAAAAAAATCTGTATTCAGATTGGTAGACATTTTTGCATGATTCAAAATACTTGTCGATTACAGTTTGATTTCAGTGCTTTCAATTGCAGAAACTTTTTACGAAGTTTAAGTAATATATATATATATATATATATATATATATATATATATATAATATATATATATATAAATGTTTATTTAAAATATATTTATGGTACGATTCAAAATACTTGTCGATTTCAGTTTGATTTCAGTTCTTTCAATTGCAGAAATTTTTTATGTGTACTTTTTGTAATATTAAAAAAAATGTTTAATTAAAAACCGACGCGGTGGCGAAGTGGCGGAGACGCACCTCGGCCGGACACGGAAGTTAAGCAGCACTGAGTGCGGTTGGCACTTGGAATGGTGACGCTCTCGGTCGCTTGGCTTTCGTGGCGGGTTAGGTGTTTTTTCACACTTCACAACGTGAGCGGGAGGTGTGAAACATTCGGTTTCGGTGTCAAGGCCTACGCAATGTGACTTTGACACCCAAAAAGAATGTTTCGAATACACCGGCCATCTCCGGTGAGGTTTTCCCTGCTTCACAGGTTTCCCTCATCCACGGGCATAACCCCGGGCGAATGCGAGATGGTGGGGTTTTTAAGAGAGGGATAAAAGCTCCCACACATAGGTGGTAGGTGGACACCGTTAAAGTCCCCCAGGGAATAAAGGGTAGGAAATGCCAGGAATAAAAGAGAGCACAAAATCAAGAATAAAAAAACAAATGTTTAATTAAAATTCAAAGAAATAGATAAAATAAGGGAGTTAGAATTAAAATTATTTATTTATCAAATAACAATGTCAGATTCAATTGCAGAATTTATTTATCAGATAACAATTTTCAAAGTTTGATTAGAATAACAACCCACATAGCACAGAATGTTTTTAAAATGTTTTTAAAAGGTTCCTAAGGAATGTTTGAAAACTTTTAAAAACATATTAAAAAATGTTTTTAAGATTAATCTATGTCCACTTATTGTACGCTTAAAATCATTCTTGGATAACATTTGTAAAAGGTATTTGTAAATGTTTTAAGAAATATTTTTAAAACGTAATAACAACATTATAGTCAAGGAATGAGTATCTTTTAAAATCTTGTTTTATCCTTTTATAAACGTTGCAGAAATATTTCATAGAAACTTTTTAAAAATTGTTACAAAGACATTGTTTAAAAACTTTATAAGAATGTTTTTAAAATGTTTTTAAAAGGTTTCTAAGGAATGTTTGAAAACTTTTAAAAACATATTAAAAAATGTTTTTAAGATTAATCTATGTCCACTTATTGTTGCAGAAGATGTCTAGGTCCCTACTGTTGCCTCCAAGTCGACGGGGCATCATCTACTAGAAAGCTTATTACGAAATAAAAAAAAAAAATTTTTTCCCTGTGGAAGATGTACAGGTCGGTAATTTTACCTCCAGGTCATCAGGGCATTATCTACTGGAAGGCATATTACGAAATAAAAAAATTTTCCTTCCTCTAGAATATGTACAGGTCGATAATGTTACCACCCGGTCATCGGAGAAATATCTACTGATAGACCAATTACGTAAAAAAAAAAAAAAAAAAATTTTTCTTCCTGTAGAAAATGTCCAGGTCCCTACTGTTACCTCCAGGTCGACGGGGCATTATCTACTGGAAGGCATATTACGAAATAAAAAAAAAAAAATTTTTTTCCTGTGGAAGATGTCCAGGTCGGTAATGTTAACTCCAGGTCATCGGGGAAATTTCTACTGAAAGACCTATTACGTAAAAAGAAAAAAAAATTTCTTCCTGAAGAAGATGTCCAGGTCGATAATGTTACCTCCAGGTCATTGGAGAAATATCTACTGATAGACCTATTACGTAAATGAAAAAAAAAGTTTCTTCCTGTAGAAGATGTCTAGGTCTCTACTGTTACCTCCAGGTCGACGGTGCATCATCTACTGGAAGGCATATTACGAAATAAAAAAAAAAAAATTTTCTTCCTGTAGAAGATGTCCAGGTTGATAATGTTACCTTTAGGTCATCAGGGCATCATCTACTGGAAGGCATATTACGA
>JANSJX010000370.1:0-31147 GCA_026168455.1 Theocolax elegans
GAGCCACGCGATAAACACCGCAGACCTAAAGACTTTTTAGTGTAAATAATAATGATATATTTTATTTCATTTCAGGCATCATCAGCATCCAACGGAGTCAAGCTTATTAATAAACTAACCCCCTATTAACTAAATTCTTCCCCATACTAATAACACTAATTTACTAATTTCTTTTCAGCGCGGCATTGGTTAACAAACCAATGCCGACAAGTCAGTGGCTTTTTTCCCTCGCAAGAGGTTTTTTGCCCTGAATAATGTCCTGTTCAAACAGTCATGTCCCAACATTTCCTTACAGTGTGAAACGTTCGTTAGAACGGTACACTTAACCCCAACTCCTTATTTAACCCTTTGGAACCTCCCAAAGGAGAGGCTGCTTGACCTTCTCACCATTAAAACATCGAATGGGAGAAAGCCAAGTGTCTGTGGCAGAGCCTCACTGGAGGGGGCGTGGTGGTGCCCCTTTCACCCTTTCCCTTCCTTCCTTCCTTCTTCTAAAGGTTAATAGACAACCAAATAAAAAACTTTAAGGGCAGTCCGTACTCATAGCTTCGCAAATTTTCGGGTGGCGGATTTGGGAAGCTATTAGTACTGGACTCCCCTTAAGTGCGAATCGTGGAATAACAAGTAAAATTCCTAAACATTAAAGACAATAGTTTGTGGAGAATCACCAAAGCTTTACGCGAACTCATACTAACATTCCACCGTTAAAAGATTCAAATAATCAACTTAAATATTTTTCACCGGACGTTTGTTTTATCGTTGAAAAAGATTAGTGGCCCTGAAAAGGGCCGATTGTTTGAGAAGAAGAAGCAGGCAGATGTTATTTAGGCGCGCTCCCCACGGATGCGACGAGCCAGTTGGATGTCCTTGGGCATGATGGTCACGCGCTTGGCGTGGATGGCGCAGAGGTTGGTGTCTTCGAAGAGTCCGACGAGGTAAGCCTCGCTGGCTTCCTGAAGGGCCATCACCGCTGAGCTCTGGAAACGCAGGTCAGTCTTGAAATCCTGAGCGATTTCGCGGACGAGACGCTGGAAGGGCAACTTGCGGATGAGGAGCTCGGTGCTCTTCTGGTAACGTCTGATTTCACGAAGGCGACGGTTCCTGGGCGGTAGCGATGGGGCTTTCTTCACTCCACCGGTGGCCGGTGCGCTCTTCCTCGCGGCCTTGGTGGCCAGCTGCTTCCTGGGGGCCTTGCCTCCGGTCGACTTGCGGGCGGTCTGCTTGGTACGTGCCATGGCTGAAGTAGATGCTCTCGAGTCAAAAGACACTGAACGATAAAATTTTTGTAAAAAAAGTAAAAGTAAAAAAAGGGGGGATGGTGGGGCCCCTCCGTCGCCCCAACCAGTGAGGTACGTCCAGCCCGGAAGATTGTTTATATGTCCCCGTCGTGGATGAAATCCACGGCGGGAGGCATATCTCCAATCCCGTTACCTCTCCTTAAGAAGGAAAAATCGCGTGGGAGGTGAAAGTGCATTGCTAAAGTAGCATTTTCGCACAATAATAAAAAGATGAGTTTACAGAACGTTTAGAGAAAGCAGAAGTAAGCAGAAGCTTACGTTAAGTAGGAAAAAGCACTAGGCTGAAAAAACCTACTTGTAGTAATGTGATAGTTGAAAGAATGAAAAATGAGATGAAAGGTGGAATGGATATGAGGTTGAGTGGAAAAAGAAAGAGAAATAAATAGACTATGTGATGGGGTGCATTGATGAGCCGAGCAGGGCCATTCTACAGAGCTCCGGCTGGTTCTTCCGGCGAAATGCCTACGAGAAGCAGCCATCCACCCTGCATATGTTTCCTCCCCAACCCATCAATGTTAATTAAATAGAATTTATTTTTGAATGACGAATAGTTGTTCCTACGGGGCGGACAGAAAGTCCTTTGGTCGCGCATGTTTGTTTTTAGGATCGAGTTCGTATTTACCGAGGTTGTTTATTAGAGCGTATTTTGATTTCGCGGAGTTTTCGTAGAATTTTTCGGTCGAGGTTTTAATGAAATTATGTAAATATTCTATTTCGAGTTCTTTATGGATTAATGAATTTTTAGTGAACCGTATCGCGTTTGTTATTTTTCGTAAAGTTTTATTTTGAATTATTTGAAGTTTATAAATGTTTGTTTTACACGTACCGCCCCAGACCGCTGAGGCGTATGTTAGTATTGGTCGGATTAAGGCTTTATACATTATTATGCCGTTTTTTAGGTTTAGAGACGAGTGATTTCTTAAAAGCGGATTTAGTTTAGTTAAGACCCCGATGGCTTTGTTACGAACGTTAGTAGTGTGTTGTGTGTAGGTGAGTTTACGATCGAGTGTTACGCCGAGATATTTTACCGCGGGTTTCCATTCTATTGGTGTTTTATCGAAGTTAGGTGGATTTAGGTTTGCGGTTGGCGCTCTCTTTTTAGAGAACATTATTGCTTCGGATTTAGTCGCGTTGATTTTAATTTTCCATTTACTGCAGAATTGATGAATGTCGTTTAGCGCGTTGTTAAGTAATTTTACGATTTTTTCGTTACTTCGCGAGGTCGCGTATATTACCGTGTCGTCCGCGTAGATCCCGATATTTACGTTGTCGGTCGAGGGTAGGTCGTTAATGTAAATTAAAAAGAGCAGAGGTCCCAACAGGCTGCCCTGAGGGACTCCCGCTTTTATAGGAAATTCGCGAGATTCTGCGTCGTTTAGTTTAACTTTAAATTTCCGGTTGTTTAGATAGGAAGCTAAAATGTGAATTAGGTTAGAGTTTATTTTATTTTCGATTAGTTTGCGAAGGAGACCGTTTATCCAGACGCTGTCGAAGGCTTTCTCGACGTCGAGAAGTACCGCCCCGGTGTTTCGTTTCCAGTTAAAGTTCCGAGTAATGTCTTCGGTTAGTCTGAGTATTTGGTGTTGTGTGGAATGAGCCTGTCTAAACCCGAATTGTTCCTGTCTGATCGTTAGGCGGTCAGTCATGTCGTCCCGAAGTCTATTGATGAGCAAGTGCTCGAATGCCTTGCTCATTGTGTTAAGGAGGCTAATTGGTCTGTAGCTAGTCGGGAGGGTCGGGTCTTTACCTGCTTTGGGAAACACCAAGACGGTCGCCGTTTTCCAGACGTCTGGGAAATATTTATGTTTAATGCACGCGTTGAGTATGTCGGTTAAGTGGGTTAATGCTTTTATAGGTAATTTTTTCAAAATGAAGTTACTTATTGTATCCGGGCCAGGTGCTTTATTGTTTTTCGTGCGTTTAAGATATTGTTTAAGTTCGAACGGAATTATCGGTGGAATTGTATTAGGGTTATTGTTAGAATTGTTTAGAAAATTTAAGATTAAATTATCCGTTTCTGCAGTAAAATTGGAATTGTTATGAGGCATTTTATGCGGTGTGAACGTTTTCGCGAAGTTTTCGGCTAATTGGTTAGCTTTATCGTCCGGTGAAAAATATTTAAGTTGATTATTTGAATCTTTTAACGGTGGAATGTTAGTGTGAGTTCGCGTAAAGGCTTTGGTCATTCTCCACAAACTATTGTCTTTAATGTTTAGGGATTTTACTTTGTTATTCCACGATTCGCATTTAAAGTTTTTAATTTGGTTGTCTATTAAGCGTCTAATTGAATTAATATGGTTTTTAAGTATTGGATTATATCGTTTACGGTTTTCGCGGATTAATACGTTTCTATGTTTTATTGATTTAATTATTTCGTCCGGTAACGGAAGGTTACCGGTTTTATTTTCGTTTAATGGTGTGGAAATGTCTATTGCTTTGTGGATGGTTTGTGTAAAGTCAGTGATAACTGTGTCGATTTCGTCTTTTCTGTCTATGTCTTGTAGTGTAGTGATGTTTTCGTCAAAGTAATTGTTAATGTCTGCCAGTTAGTTTTTGCAAAGTTGTATTTGATTTTTGTCGGATTGTAAATTGTTGTTAAGTTGATAGTTATATATACGGGGCAATGGTCTGAGTCTAATTCGGAATCTGGGAGAGTGCAGATATTAGAGGAAAAATTTAAGTTTTTAGAGATCATGAAATCTATTATATCGGGTTTGCATTTTTTGTTGTAAGGATAGTGAGTGAAGCTCGTTGGGGCGTGAATGTAAAGTTGTTTATTAATGCAATATTTACTGAGTTGGCTACCGAGTGCGTTTATAGTGCGACTCCCCCAGCGCGTATGTTTAGCGTTAAAGTCACCGGCGGCTATTACTGTGTCGGCTGTTTTAAAGATTTTATCGTAGTCGTTTTTGTTGAATTTAACAGTAGGTGAGTTATAAGTAGCTATTATCGCGATGTCGGTTCCGCGGGTTTTGATTTTAATTGCCGTTGCTTCTAAGTTTTCGGTATTTAAGGGTATATTATAATGGTTTAGGCTGTTTTTAACTATTACCGCGGTGCCCCGGTTTATGTTATTTTTATAGACAGTGTAGTTTCGTAGTTTAAATGTACTGTTGTTTTTTAAAAGTGTTTCGTCAAGTAGGCAAATGTCAATGTCTTTTGTGTGTAGTAGTGTCTCTAGTTCGAGTTTTTTGTGTGTTAGTCGTCCGTTGGCGTTCCAAGCACAAATGGTTAGTTGTTTATTTGGTGTATTATTCATGGTCCGGTTTTTTGTTTATTGGATGCAACCGCAAGGGCCGAATTTAGAAGTTTTTGAGTTATTACCGCGACTTGGATATACGCGTCGTTTATTGAGATTGATCCCGAGGAGATACTGATAGAGAGGTTGGTTGCCTCCCGCAGTATTTCTAACAGCGCGGTTGCGTCTTCCGGGTTGACGGGTTTTTTATCATTTTTAATGTTATTTTCATTTTTGTGTTTGTTTTGTAATGATTTAAATTTAAATATTGGTATGTTCGTTGGTGATTGGGTTTTAGCTTTAACCGGTAATGCGGGAAAATGACCCCCATCGTTTAACGGAATGACTTTAGGTTTTTCAGTATTTTATTATTGCTGTTATTGCTGTTAATTTTAGTGGGTTTGGGAGTTTTGGCTTTATTCGCGTAAGATTGTTTTGTTGTTTTATAGGCTGGACAGCCTTTGTAATTCGCGGTGTGGTTGCCTCCACAGTTTGCGCATTTTAAATTTTCTTTATCGCGGGGCTTAGTGCACGTGGCGGAGTCATGGTTCTCTCCACACTTAACGCATTTGGGTTGAGCGTGGCAGAACCGTGACACATGATTATAACGTTGGCATTTATAACATTGTACCGGGCGTTTAGGTTTAATATACGGTTCTATTTTTATTTTCAAGAACGCGATTGTTTTTAATTGATTAATATTTTTGATGTTGTCTGTTTTTTCTAAAGTAATTAGGAAAAGAGGGAGCGGGGTGGCATTTTTCCCGCTTCCTCTCTTCATTTGCGCGACGTTGTGGACTGTATATCCACCCCGCAGTAACTCGTCCGCGATTTCGTCGGTGGCCATTGCAATGGGTAGGCCCCTAATGACGAATTTGACCGGAGGTTCGGAATCCGGAGATTTGAAAGAGAAAATATTGGAACCTTTCGGTGTCCAATTCCCGGAGGAGGGTTCGATAGTCCTCCAGGGTTGAAACCCGGACGGACATGAAGTTGTCGCGGAGTTTGTAAACTACCGCGCTGAATTTTAATTTTTTAATAATGGTTTGGAGGAGTTTGTAGGGAAAGTTAAGCTCATCACAGTAAACGTTTACTGGAGTGATCTTAACCTTCTTTTCGGCGGAAGTGCCGGCTAGTATAGAAAATTGGTTGTGGGTAGCAACCGGTGGAAGTACCGTGTTGCTGGTCTTGGTAATCAGACTTGTTCGGTCTGATTGAGTGTCCCGAGGTGTTTGGCGGGCACGTTTTCGCCTGCGAGGCTCCTTGAAGCCTTCGCAATCCATGGTAAGGGCTGTGTCCATTAAGGACTCAGCGGTGGAGGCGATGCTCTCGGAGCCATCGCAGTACGAAAATGTAGATTTTTGCCCAGTGGCCATAATGGCTCACAATGGGCTGAGATGGAAGTTGTGATAGAAAAATAGGGACAGGTTTGCACCTGCTATTGAGAATTCGATAAATCGAGAGTCAATAGAAATAATTTTCTATATAATGAGAATAGGTGTTTCCTCTACGAAGGTTCGAGAGGAACTCTAAAATTTTTGTCGGTTATGCGGCTGTATTTATACTGTTCGAGGGAGGGCAGCCCTGCCGCTTGGATCGAGACAGCTGCTGCATTGTGGAGGGGAACCAGTGACTAGTATGGGGGAACTGAAGTGGTGGGGACTGGAACGGACGGAGAATGCCAAGAAGGTAACAGAATGTCAAACGTTAGATCCCTGGTTTTGATGAGCTTTGTTTTTATTTACCTTTTCAATTTTGTCGGTATTGTTCGAAATCTCAATGATAGTAATAAGTAATTGATAATGTTTTATTATTTCGGAAATAATTTTGACCATTTACTATATACAAGTATTACAAATACAAATATCTAACACCTAGCAATAAACTAATAGCGGGTGCTGATCGCGCGTCATCGAATTTGGCAGAAAATAATGTAAAAGAAACACCTGAGCTTTAAACTTCTTATAAATAGAGGGGAACGTTGTGTCGCTCACGATATATATAGATATACCATACATACGTAAAATTTTAATTATTGATATTTAATGATTTAAACTACTTGGAGTTAAACTAATAACGGGTGCTAATTGCGCGTCATCGAATGTATCGAAATGGAATGTTTAACAATGTTTTTATTATTATTTTATTGAATAATGTCATCGACCTCGATATCGCATCATTCGCGCGCGCCAGCACCCTGCCAGCTATAGATATACTGCAACTGCAGGAATTTAAATTTTTTTTTTATTTACCATTCTTCAGCACTTAGCAATAAAGTAATACCGGGTGCTGATTGCGCGTCATTGACTTATTTGGAAAATAATTTTACAGTAACACCTTAGCTACAAGTTGGTGAAAAATAAAAGGGAACGTTGTCTCGCTAGCACCCGCGCGCAGCGTCGCTCGCGCTATAGATATGCCATACATTCTTAAAAACTTTCATTATTTATATTTAATTATATAGTATACTTGGAGATAAACTAATTGCTGATTGCGCTTCGAAAAATTGATTAATTTATCGTATTCCGATACTCTTTGGTTATTAATTAATTGGCGCAAATCCAATTTTTTATTTTTCGCAGCACCCGGACGTTTTTTTTTCAATAATTAATAAACTTTTGAACGCGCAAGCCTCTGTTACCACTTAAAAAATTTGTATTTTTACGCGCAATATAATGAATATATTATTATTAATTTGGACATTTCCGGATGTCAACTTCCAGGTGCTCAATCTTGGATAACGTCCTGGACGAGTGTCGATTTCGGGTTCTCTTCTAGAAACTACGAGAGTCATGACTCAAAGACTAGTCGTTTGTCATGTATGGAGATTCGTGACGTGAAAGTATAACTGCTTGCTAATTTAACCTTTAGACTGCCGGGATTTGACAGAGCATATAGCCTTCAGAAAACTGGTATATAAGGTATCTTATATCAACGATTGATCATGCACAAAGTGTCGATCAGGGGATGCGTCAAAATATTGATTTTCCGGTAGTCTAAAGGTTAAAGATAATAAATAACTAGACAATTATCGCACGACGTATTGCGACGTTACCAAATTCTCGGTTAAAATTATTAACAGTTTCCCGGTGGAAACGTCGAAAATATTAATTATAATAAAATAAAACCCTGCACGGCCGACTCTCTCAGAGGAGATTCCGTCGAATTTACAGTGGACCGGTTTCCACTGTAATCTGCAGTAATTTTTATTTAGCGTAAATAAATTAATAAACGGATTCCTTACGGAACCCACTGTCACCACTATCACAAGAGAGATTTTCGGAAACTATTATTTATTAAGAACGCGCGAAAAACCCAACGTAACGCGACGTAGTTATTAAACAAACCCGACGAACCCAATGACCGAAAATCACTCCTGAATAACCAAAACCACGTTTGACCAACAAACAATTTGAATAAGATATCAGACGCCACAATAGTAATTGAATTGCTTACCTACCCGTTTAATAATCTATTAAATAAAATAAATAAACGTATGGATAATTGGATGATCCCTTTTATTCCACTTCCAATTATTATAAAAAATGGCTCCTTCAATAATCCTCTAATCAATTATTTTATTCCAAAATAACTGATTGCAATGGCTGCTAATAATATTCTCAAAAACACACAACTCTCCTATTCGACTACTGATGCTAGACTAACTCCTTTTCCGGAAACTACCCTCCGTAACCGAAAATTTAAACACTCTATCCTTTTCTCACTTGTTGTCCCGTTTCCCCATCTCTCTCGTGTCACCTGCGGGAGATAAGTCATTATTTGACTTATCTCCATGTAATTACTTAATTAATAGGTAAGTAGTGGTATAACCTTTCACCAAATCCCTCCGTCACCTGTTTTAATTCTCATCTACCTTATAATTAATTTCTGATTTTTCTTATCCTGTTTCCCCATTCAACACCCAATATTTATTTATTTTTTTCTTACAGATGCTGGTGTCTTGGAGTAGCCGATCACCCCGGGGACCCCGCCTCCTGCAGCAGAAAACCCCGGGGCAGCCGACCAATAATTCCTCGACGGCATCCCCACTATTGTTCCTGGATAACCTCCGAACCAGGTAAGTTTACTTCCATTTATAATATACTTAATATACATATTAATATTTATTATTCCTTTTTAGGTGCCCCTTAATGATGACACCATCACAATATTTAGCGATGAACTATTTGCTTAATCGTTTCAAAAATTTGGTAGCCCTGAAAAGGGCTGATGGTTTTGAGGGGGTTCGACAGGTGTCGGTTTATTTTTTGGCTGCTGCTTTGGGCTTGGCAGTTTTGGGGGCCGCTGCCTTCTTGGGTTTCGGCGCCTTGGGCTTGGCTGCTGGAGCCTTGCCGGTCTTCTTCGCCTTCGATGGAGATTTTGGCTTGGCTGCCTTGGCCGCTTTAGGTTTGGCTGGGGCTTTCTTGGCTGCTGGTTTCTTCGCAGCGGGTTTTTTGGCTCCAGCTGGTTTTTTAGCTGCAGCTCCGGTCTTCTTGGCTGCGGCTGGCTTCTTGGGTTGGCTGCGGGTTTTTGGCAGCTTCGGACTTACCACCCAGCTTGAACGATCCAGCGGCGCCGACACCTTTGGTCTGGACGATGGTCTTCTTCTCGACCGCGGACTTGAGGAACTTCCGGATGAAGACGGATTGTTTCTCTACGTCGACCTTGTACGTGGCGGCGATGTATTTCTTGATGGCCTGAAGGGACGATCCCTTTTGTCCTTGAGAGCGGTAATAGCAGCGATGACCATCTCACCCGCTGGAGGGTGTGTCCTTGGCTTAGCTGGGGCCTTGGGCTTCTTCGCCGCCGCCTTCTTCGGCGAGGCCTTAGCTGGTGCAGCGACTTCGGTTGGTGCAGTTGCGGTATCAGCCATTGTTGCGAGTAGGTAGTTTTTTTTCTCTGATGAAATCAAACTGTAGCGAGGTTAGTACGAGACTATTTTAAAATTTTGCCGACGCACCGGTTCTTCTTTATGGAGCGCGGACGTCGGAGAGAGACCCGCCACTCGTCGCCTCACCAGACATCCCAGCGTCCTTCTGGTTCCGTGTCTCGATGTCAACTTTGACATTGAATTTCTAATTGTTTTTGCAATTAGTGTTAGTAATGTGCCACGTATTTGGCGTAGCATATCATAAACTATTCTAATAAATCGAAAAAACTTTAAAAACAATAATTGGTTCTAAAAAATACTAAAGTTCATTGACTGACTTGGCGAATCTGCTTCTTCAACATTTGCAAATAAACGTTAATTGCAACAATACAGATTATGTTATTGATGCGCACGATTGTCTCAAACATACTCTAATAGTTATACTACAATTTTATTACATAACGCAATGTGTATTATTAATTAGAACGTGTAATTCATTTGCTGTTATCCGATAGTTTGCGCAACTACTTTGCTAATTTTGCTTCATATAAACGCAATGTGATCGCTAATAAGCTTTTATTTGAAATATAAATTTACTTTTAAGTACATGAGCTACATAAATAAACAACGGTTAATAGAATATAATTATAAAAAGTGATTAATTAGAATCAAATTTGATGAAAAAACGTACTAATACAGAGGGTAATATTAAATTTGCGCAATCAGTAAGTGTCTTGTTTTACAGGCGATAAGCATTATATTAAATAACCCTTATTATATTTTTTTAGTTAAAAAATAGTCCGATAAATAATAAAATTAAAAAATGTTTAACATTATATGTTAGATAGTTTTTTTTATAGTTATAGTTGTTTAACATTATATGATTATTTAATGTAATATTTCGTTTAGGAGTCATTTTTTCAAAATGGAATTCTTAAAAATAAAATTTTCAATTGGTTATTTTTCAGAAGAATAGAACACAATAAAAATAAAATTAAAATTTTATTCGGTATCCTACATTTGTAAAACTAGTCAAAAGAGTATATGTGATTTAAACGTTGTTCATATTGTTCTAAGAAATTTTTAATTTCTTTTTCCTAGTCTTCTCTTTTGCAGAATTTGAACGGGTGGCATCTCAGCATGCTCCTCAGTTGATCTTTTAAAACGACCGCAAATACGTTCAGCCTTAACTTCTTCTTAGTTGCGGGAGCGTATTTATCATGGTTAGATGAATTGAGCTATTGACAATGATAAAATTCTCGTCGGGTATTGTAGTAATGGCTCGTGAGGCACACTCTTCTTCTCTACGATAATTCTAATGTCTTCGGAAATCTCCAGAATGCTTGTAATACAAATGTCCATCGATATGATTGGTCGAATACTAATATATAATGAAATGTATTCATTGAATATTTTGGTCGGATATTAATTAGTTATTTCTTTTCCACAAATACCAGAATTTGACAAATACTTCTCATTGAATACTAGTAATCAACCAAGGGTATGTAACAAATAATTGTAATATAATTTTAATACTTTTCATGAAATACTAATACTCGACCGACAGTAATTGACGAATACTTTTCCACGAAACGGGTATTCTACCAAATGTGTTCGACGTATACATTTCATCGTATTGTTCGACTAAAAGTATTCCACGAATACTTATTGAAACTTCATTGAATACTAGTAATCAACCAATAGTATTCAACAAATACTATTTCTTACCCTGCACACCGAAAGTACGTAGTTTCGTAGCAACCATAGCCAGCAGAAAGCGTCACTTTTGTGGTAAGCTGCAGATATACGCGCGCTCCGATTGCCTTAAAAGATAACAACAAAAACAAAAAAGGAGCAAGAACTTTTCGCGCACATGTTCATGCACTCAACCTATTATGCTATTTAACCATTCAATTGCACTTTTAATATAATTACTTGTAAATGCAACAAAGTAAATCAATAAGACATTTTATGTCATTACAATTAAACTAAAAAAAATATTTGTTACTTCAATAATAAAATTCTAATTTTCATAGCTTTTATATGTTTCAAATAAAAAGTATAAAAGTGTGATTATATTTTTTTCATTTTAGTATGCACTTAATAAACATTTGCGTGTGTACTTTATGCCTGCCCCTAACACAAAATCTCACGTGAGAACTCACGTGAGATCTCATATGAGATCTCATGCCAAAATCTCATCCGACTTTTCACCCGAACCGCTGCTTAAACTTCTCAAATAATAGAAAATCAATTTATGAATATGGTGAGTCACTTACTAAGTGATAACACCCCCCAGATAAGTCCAAAAATCGAGGTTTGAAAGCGTTTCAGACATATTTTCGATTTTTAGAAATTTCTCACATGAGATCTCACGTGAGAACTCACGTGAGAAATTTTCAACGATCGAAAATATTTCTAAAAATCGAAATATGCTTAAAACGCTTTGAAACCTTGATTTTTGAACTCATATGGGGGGTGTTATCACTTAATAAGTGACTCACCATATACATAAATTAATTTCCTATTATTTGAGAAGTTCAAGCAGCGGTCCGGGTGAAAAGTCGGATGAGATTTTGGCATGAGATCTCACGTGAGATTTTGTAATAGGGGCTCTGACCAGCAAAAACTCGGCTTCGCCTCGTTTTTGCAAAAGTCGGGCGGGCATAACAAATAACCCCGATTACTATAGTAGGTTATAGCCTTAAAATCAAAATTGGAAAATATATAGTAATGGAACGCAGGGCGTTACGTCGTTGTCTGCAGAGGTCATGCCAAGCGCCCTAACCGAGGCCCTAACAGAAGGGCAAAGACATTTATACATACCTGTAAATACATGAGGTGATAGGCTTCTAGGTTATTTTATTAGTTATTATTAATTATTGAACGTACTTTCGGTGTCCGGAATAAGAAAAATAGTATACGACATACGGTCAGATAGTTTGATATCCTGTTGTGCGTTATATGGCGTCCTCGGCTTCGCCTCGAACGTCATACCACGCACGACAGAAAATCAAACTTTCTGACCTTATATCGTAAAATACTATGCATCTAATAATGTATTCGATTAAAAGTATTCGACGATTACTTTTCATTAATAATAGTATTTGACAAATAGTATTCATCGAATACTAGTGTTCGACCAATAGTAAATGAATATTTTTCTTCAAATACCGGTATTTGAACAAATGTACTTGACGAATATTTTTCTTTTACTAAATGTGGATGACGAATATTTCTAATTGAACACTAGAATTCAACAAAACGTAAGTGACGAATAATTTTCCACGAATATCTGTATTCAACAAATACATTTCATCCAATACTATTTTTCGACCGAAAGTATTCCACGAATTCTTTTTGAATATTTTTCTGTAAGTCAGTAGGAAAATTTGTTGACCTGACGGAGGCGAAGGAAAAGAAAAAAACAAAGTTTTGTTCTTAGCGACATTTCGTTGGCGTGGTCTGCCAACCTCTTCAGGCTATTTACTGATAACACACAGATAACAAATTAAAAGAACGCACAAACAATAATGAAAAACTTAGATCTAAAGTAAAAAAAATATACCTTTTTTATAATCGGATAACTGATACGTCAAGCGGTTAGATAAACAGTCAACCAAGAAAAACTCGGTGTATTTATATATATATATATATATATATATATATATATATATCGCCAAAGGTAATATAACTTAAACACTGTACAACTGTCAAATCAGGCATTTAAATTTCTGAGAATAAAAACTATTTAAAAATCTAATATCGTCTTTCTTATTAATATTATTTACATCAAGTTTAAGGTGTAACATTTCTAAAATAAGACGCTTTTTATAATTGATCTCCCTGTCGACAATTTTAACACCATCCCAATCAAATTCATGTTTATTTAAAACCATATGTTGATAACTGATTCAATATGTTTTTGTTTTTTCTGTACCTTCGCCTCCGACAAATCGACAGTTTTTACAATTTTGTTCGGGGTCTTTCGATGACAATAATCATCATCATCATTATCAACAAAGTTACACAACGAAAAGTTGTTCTAACAATTGTAAGTATATGGTGGCCCTGAAAAGGGCCGATTGTTTTTCCTCCTCTCCACTCCTTTCTCTCTCAAAAAATGATGGTTTAACCTCCAAAACCGTAGAGGGTACGTCCTTGGCGCTTGAGGGCGTAGACAACGTCCATGGCGGTGACGGTCTTGCGCTTGGCGTGCTCGGTGTAGGTCACGGCGTCACGGATCACATTTTCAAGGAAGACCTTGAGGACTCCTCGGGTCTCCTCGTAGATGAGGCCGGAGATGCGCTTGACACCACCACGTCTAGCCAGACGGCGGATGGCGGGCTTGGTGATGCCCTGGATGTTGTCACGCAACACCTTCCTGTGACGCTTGGCGCCTCCTTTTCCCAAACCTTTTCCTCCCTTGCCACGACCGGTCATTTTAACTGATTACTGTTTGGAGTTGTTCACTACACGGAGAGAAACACCGAACTGATGATAACGAAACGAAATCAGTCGCCGTCTTCTTCTCCCATCATAGGATTAAAAGTCCCCCTAACTTCATTATTAACTCTCGACCTATCCCTTGGAGCCCGTCTGCCAAATATTTAGGCGTCACTCTCGATCGAAAACTCTCCTGGATTCCCCACATCAATACCACCAGAAACAAAGCCTTAAGCGTATTCTTCCAACTTAAACCCTTCTTTTTAAATCCCAAAATCTCAAGCCAAACCAAACTTCGCGCCTTCAATGCCCTCATTCGTAGCATCTTCTCGTACGCAATTCCCATATGGGGATGTGCCCCTCCGCACAGACTTAATAAGCTACAAAGCACGTACATGCGTCTCCTAAGATCATCCCTTCGCATCCCCTGGTTCTTCCGAAACACTCTAGTTCTACGCGAAACGAACGCTCCCACCATCCCCGAATTGGCCGCCTCTCACGCGACAAATCTTAGAACCACCCTATTAAATCACTCCAATCCAAGCATCAAAGCCATCACAGATTACGCCCCCAAATCCTACGACAAAATTCCAAGGCCCTGCTATCTCGTCAGGTAACTCTCCCCCTCTACACAATTCACCTAGTTTCGCACCCAATGCGTCAGTGACCCAGTCTCTTCGACTAGGCCCACCCCTTTCCATCAGCCAAATTCAAACATAGGGATTAGAGCTAATTAGCTGGCATCCCACAACATGAGGTGGTGGTTTTTAGTCGGTAGGCGTCTAATTTAGATGAATCCGACACTACCCTACATTTGTAGGGTGTCTTTTGAAGATTTTTATCCTCCACCTCCCCTTTCAAAAAAAAAAAAAAAAAAAAAAAAAACCGAACTGATGAAAATTTCGGGTTTGTAGCGCTTATTTTATACGTTTTGGATCAGCCGATTTCCCCTTCCACGATGCTTTCATCTCCCCATTACTACAGACAGCTTGGAAGCCAGCTAACAGTGGCAAAATTGGAGTGACGAGTGAGAAGTTCCGTCTGAACCTTCGTAGAGGAAACATCTATTCTCATTACAAATAAAATTAGTTTTATTAACTCTCGATTTATCGAATTTTCAATAGCATATCTTAGAGCATACTGATTGAAAAATGAATACCTAATTTTAACACATAACAAAATTACGTATTTGTTTTCATTAGGAATCGCTTCCGTCGGTGACTCGTTAATCGGCACGGCACAGCAATCATTATGGATAGCGAAAGTTTCGAGAAGCCACGCAGGTGAAAAACGGCTCGGGGCACACAAACAGGCCGAACAAGTCTAATTACTAGAACTAGCAACACGATAATTAATATATTATTCTCTATCAAAGAAATCAATAGGAACTACATGTGGTTTTGTTGGACTTTTGGAAAAATATTTTATTCCTTATGATAGTATTTTTTTAACTCTAGAAAAACTTTATTAATATTTCCATATGTAATTCCACGTGCAATTTCTTGTTTGATTCCACATCTTCATTTTATCAACTTTTATGTATAATTTGATATATTTTTCGATCTTGAGGGTCAATGCAGGTGTTTAGGTTTTTAAATAAATAAAACACTTATATAATGCTAATAAGCAACGTTTCGTCCGCTTATAGGTTTGCGGACCTCATCAGGCAATGCTATTTATTCAACACAGAAAATAAATTTTACATTTTTAAACATATTAGATTTAAAAAGAACAACAAAATTATAACTTTAAATTACCATGCGTATCACCAACGTTTCACTTCATGCTTATACTTAAGCGCTACTGAACAGACATTTATAAACGGTCAACAAACTTTATTTCAAAGATATACCAATAACTGATTTTAATACCATTTATAATACTAAGAAGTTAATAAATTTATATCAGGTTAATAAATGTTTCTATATAAACGGCTCAAATATTGTGTATCTTCCTTTCTATTTATTGTAAAATTGTTATTATTAATGTGAATCATTTCGGAAATAATTCTTTTCTTATAAAGTGGTTCTTTATCCAAAATTTTAGTATTTTGCCAGTCAAATTCGTGTTCATAATTATCCATGTGTAGCGATATTACAGATTCTGAGTTTTTTTTATTTTTATGTTCGTTAATCCTTTCCTTTAGACTACGTTTAGTTTCTCCTACATAACAAGCAGAACAATCCTTACAATTAATTTTATAAACTACACCAGTAACATAAATTGATAAACTATTATTATTATTATTAAATTACTCAGTTGGCACCCTCCTATTTGACTAGGTTATGCCAGGCACTTGGGTATTCCCTTTGCGCCCTGTTTTCCATTTCCCATCTTTAGCCTTCCGAAGTGTATAGCAATATTGCCACACTTGAGTGAGCCTTCTTATGGGTCCTTGGTTTTTTTTTCAATCGGGCACCGCCCAGAGACCCTGCCAAACAGCAAGTATTCTCTGGACATCCCAACTGGATATATCTCCTGAATCAATTAGAAATTCACCTGTGAGGCGCCATCTTCTTGTCATGATTCTGGGGCATTCACATAAGATGTGTAGAGGTGTTTCGTTTGCCTCCTTGCACATTCGGCATAATGGATCTGTTTCCAGTCCCATTTTATACCTATGGTATCGCAAATCTCCATGTCCAGTAAGTATGTCCATTAGCTTGCGAGCTGTCTTTCTGCTAAGTTTCCTAAGCCCTTCTTCCCAGTGTCCGCTTATTGCGTTTCCGAGTGCGGCTTTAGCTTGTCTGCATCCTGCAGTTTTTACCCAAGCACTTTGGTGTTCCTTCACCAGCCATTTCTTTAGTAATTCTATAAGGTGGCTATGTGGCATCTTCACCATCATGCTTGGTTCCGCATGTTTTCCATTTGTACCTATCTTTGCTAGGTCATCGGCTATCTCGTTACCACGTATACCTACATGACTTGGTATCCATGTTAGCGTTAGCCGCTTATTCAATTCTGCCAGTCTATTTAGTGTCTTATGACATTCCCAAATTAGTCTGGACTTAGTGGTGTGACCATTCAGACTCTGTAACACAGTTCTGCTGTCCGAGTAAATGTATATCTCTTCGTCTTTGCAATTCTCCTGTGCCGCTTTAGCACATTGCAGGATTGCAAATGTTTCCGCTTGGGAAATGGTATTGTATTCCTTTAAGGAATATATCCTACCCTTCCCATTTTTCCTGCAGTATACCCCTGCTCCGACTCCCCGGATATTCTTGGACCCATCAGTATACCAGAGTTCTTTGCCCTCCGGCACCCTAACACGTCCTTGACTCCAGTCATCTTTGCTAGGCAGACTGACTCTGTATCTCTTATCGAATAGGAACTCAGTGCTGCATCTATCAGTTCCCTCGTATAAGTTCTCTCTTAGATTTCGCGGGAGCGTACTTAGGAGTCCCCTGTCCGCCCGTCGATCTAAGAGATTTCTAACTCTTAAGTATCCTTTTATGGCTTCTGACTTAAGAATGAGCTGAAAGGGCTCAATATTCGTTATGACCCCCATAGCTTGTACTGGCGTGGTTCTTAGAGAATTGGTGATGCAGCGCAGGACCAATCCTCGTACCCTTTCCAGCATTTGGTTCGCAGTTTTCAAACCTGCTCGCTTCCACCAAATCACTGCCGAATACGTGAGTTTTGGTTTCAGAATTGCTGTGTAAATCCACATCATGGTTTCTGGTTTAAGACCCCAGTTCAAGTGCAGAGCTCTACGTGTTTGCCATAGTACTCTTATAACTTTATTACACTGGTTCTCAAGGTGCTCTTTCCAGTTTAACTTACTGTCAAGAATGACACCTAGATATTTAGCTTTTTCTTTTATTTCTAGCCGTTTTCCTCCATATTCGAGGTGTTTTATGCTTGTTTTCCACTTATATTTACGTGTAAACACCATAACTTCCATTTTTTCCGGGTTAACCGATAGTCCACCTCCTTGGCACCACTTATATACCTTATTCAAGGCATTTTGCATGATGTCAAATAGTGTTTCTAAAAATGGTCCTCTAACTATTATTGCTAGATCATCTGCATATCCTACAACCTCACATCCCGTGTTGGTTAGTAGGCATAATAGTGTGTTCATTACAAGATTCCAGAGGGATGGGGAAATAACCCCCCCCTGTGGGCATCCCGTGTTCACCCAGCCAGTTACCTTGGTGTTACCCTTGGTCATTACCAGCTTTCTGTTTGATAACATGAGTTCGACCCAGTCAGTAACTGGCTGAGCTATTCCATGTCTCCTCATTGCCTCCTTGATTACTCTTTTGGAGGTATGGTTGAAAGCTCCTTCTATGTCTAAAAAGACCACTAGAGCGAAGCCTCCGTTTTCAATTTGTTCTTCAATCAGGTTCACTATTTTGCACAGAGCAGTCTCAGTAGAGTGTCCTGCTCTGTACGCATACTGATCCCTATGAAGTGGTCGTTCTTTTAAAGGTTTATCTTTAATATGTCTGTCTATGAGCCTTTCCATTGTCTTCAGCATAAACGATGTAAGACTTATAGGTCGGAAGTCTTTAGGAGAAGTATAGCTCCCCTTACCTGCTTTCGGAATGAACGTCACTCTCGTTCCCTTCCAACTTTCTGGAATATGGCATAATTCCAGACTTGCCCTAATAAGTCTGGTCATTGGACGGATAATGCACTCCCCGCCCTTTGTAATAGTGCGGGGTAAATACCATCCAGTCCTGGTGACTTATATGGCCCAAAAGATCCGATGGCCCACCTGACTTTGTCCTCTGAGGCAATTTCGGTCCCCAGCACACTGCATGATCCGGTTTGGCTCACCGCATGCTGGTTTCCCGTTCCGTAGTCGTTTGACTCATGAACTTCCATCGCCCCTTCCCCTTCATTCGAGAAATCCGGGTAGAAGGATTCGATCAGGCGGTACAACGTTTCTTCGTCCGTCATGGTGTATTTCCCATTTGGCAGTTTAAGTGCTCCCAATATAGCTTCCGGATTTTTTGACAAGATCTTGTCCAACCGGGCTGCCTGTGAGCCTTTTTCTATGTCGCTGCAAAAGTTGGCCCATGATTCTGCTTGTGCCTTCCTAATTGCTGCTCGATAGCTGTCTCTTTTACTTGCGTAATGATTCCACTCGTCTGCTGTACCTTTTTTTTGGGCCAGCTTATAGGTTCTCCTTACTTGTTTCTTGAGACACTCTAGGTTCTCGTTCCACCAGTAGGTTTTATCTCGCTTACCCACCAATGTGGGTCTACAGTTGTTCTCAAAAGCTGAGATAATTCCTTTATTTAGTTTATCAGCAGCTTCTTCAAGCTCCTTCCAGTTTCTTATATGTTCTGGAAAATTTGCTAGTGAGCTGCTTATTTCTTCCTTGTAGGTTATCCAATTTGTCTTCTTCGGTTTCCTGGTCCATGTTCTAGGATTTGTACCAGGTCCCACTAACTCGAAAACAATTTTGGCATGATCAGATAGTGTCGGTTCATCAGATACCCTCCACCTCTTGATCCTATTTGTAATTTCTCCAGTACATAACGTGATGTCCAATACTTCTGCTCTAAGTTTATTACAGAATGTTGGCGTTGTACCAGTGTTTAGAATATCTAGTTTGGTTGTGGCTAGATATTCTACCAGTTCCTCTCCTCTCCTATTGATGTCTGTGCTCCCCCACAGTATGTGATGTGAGTTAGCGTCACAGCCTATTAGGAGGATTTCATCGGGAAAATATAAACATTGTAAAAAAATTGTTATCTGAAAATGATTACCCAACACGATTTGTGAAAACTTCAATAAACAATAGACTTAGGAAAATTAAACACATGAACACAATTAGATTAAGGGAAAAAAAAGAATAAACACTCAATTGGTATTTTACCTTTACCTTACTACAAACAGTTTTTCAATAAATGTACTTCGATGTTAAAAAAATATAACTTCTCGACTGTTCCAATGATGAACAACAAATTAAATAATATAATTGTGTTGGGTAAAGATTTTACAGAAAAATGGAATGTTACTGGTGTAGTTTATAAAATTAATTGTAAGGATTGTTCTGCTTGTTATGTAGGAGAAACTAAACGTAGTCTAAAGGAAAGGATTAACGAACATAAAAATAAAAAAAACTCAGAATCTGTAATATCGCTACACATGGATAATTATGAACACGAATTTGACTGGCAAAATACTAAAATTTTGGATAAAGAACCACTTTATAAGAAAAGAATTATTTCCGAAATGATTCACATTAATAATAACAATTTTACAATAAATAGAAAGGAAGATACACAATATTTGAGCCGTTTATATAGAAACATTTATTAACCTGATATAAATTTATTAACTTCTTAGTATTATAAATGGTATTAAAATCAGTTATTGGTATATCTTTGAAATAAAGTTTGTTGACCGTTTATAAATGTCTGTTCAGTAGCGCTTAAGTATAAGCATGAAGTGAAACGTTGGTGATACGCATGGTAATTTAAAGTTATAATTTTGTTGTTCTTTTTAAATCTAATATGTTTAAAAATGTAAAATTTATTTTCTGTGTTGAATAAATAGCATTGCCTGATGAGGTCCGCAAACCTATAAGCGGACGAAACGTTGCTTATTAGCATTATATAAGTGTTTTTATTTATTTAAAAACCTAAACACCTGCATTGACCCTCAAGATCGAAAAATATATCAAATTAAAAAAATGAAGGGTGCTAATTCTCATATTAACTTTTATGTATAGTCCATAAACTTTATATTAAAGAATAAAGTATTTTTCTAAAAGTCCGAAAAAGTCCAGCTCTAGATTTACTTTTTGATAGGGTATTTAGTACATTTTTAATAAATATACTAAACTAAACTTAAATATGTCATCAAACCTAATAGTAATCTTTTGATTAAGTTATTATTTTTGTATAGATATAATATCGAAAACTTTAATAAAGCTTAATAGTGTAGAAAATACCGAACACAAAAGCAAACACTTAGGATTAATATTATTTACAACTGTTACTGACCCATTTTCTATGCAAATTTTACTAACTTTGATCACCAATTATACAATAAATAAATCATTATTTTAATTTAATATAATTCCCAGCCTAGTGAATCAAGAATAATTACTGCCTTATAGTTATTTTTTTTAAATACAAACTTTTTCTAGTAGTTTTATAAATTAATTATTATTTCACTTAACTAAGTATTTATAAGCAATCTCCATATTTTTATTAAATAAATTGTGTGTTTTAATGAATATATCAATAAATTGTAAATTAAATAAAGTACTAATTACAGACATACAATCGATTAACAGGTATAAGTCGTACAATCATTTTAATATTACATTTGCTTTATCGATTGTAACTTTCTCATAAAATATGTGTGTCTATAATTGTAAAATGTATAAGTATAATATAATGCGTGTAACTGTAAATCTATAAATAGAATATATAGTAAGAAATTGTCAATTAGCAGGGTACGATGTACAATAGCTGTCAAATACTTTTTATATTCAATATCTGGTAAATTATTGGTTTAGTCTATATTTTTTGCAGATTCCCTATAATTGTTGGTGCATTCTGTAACTCACACATCGAAAAAGATATTTGAACTTAATATAATTCCCAGCCTAGTGAATCAAGAATAATTACTGCCTATAGTTATTTTTTTTAAATACAAACTTTTTCTATAGTTTTATAAATTAATTATTATTTCACTTAACTAAGTATTTATAAGCAATCTCCATATTTTTATTAAATAAATTGTGTGTTTTAATGAATATTCAATAAATTGTAAATTAAATAAAGTACTAATTACAGACATACAATCGATTAACAGGTATAAGTCGTACAATCATTTTAATATTACATTTGCTTTATCGATTGTAAATATAGTAAATTATCAGGGTAACGATGTAAATGCTGTCAAATACTTTTTTATATTCAATATCTGGTAAATATTGGTTAGATCTATATTTTTTGCAGATTCCCTATAATTGTTGGTGCATTCTGTAACTCACACATCGAAAAAGAATATTTGAACTTACATCGATGATTTTTCTGACAAGATATGTACTTACAAAACACTTGTTCACAATTTAATTTTTGTTTTAAATGTTGAACAATATTTTTTTCAAAACTATAAGTAATTAGCGAAACGTATTTAGGTGTTTCTACATTAGATTAGAATGTATTATTTACTAAGTTAGCAAAGATTATATGTACCAGAATTAAAATTTTAATCCATTTGATGAAGTGGTATCTGAGATATCATGCAGTAAATTCATTATAGAAAGAGTATACAGAGTCTGATAATTAAAGTAGTTGTGTTACATATTTAGTCAAAAAAATTTAAATGATTTAATAATATAATTTGGTTAAGAATTAAATGTGCCGGATACAATAATGGGCTTAGCGCTCGAAAACGCGTAAAAGTATTGCCCATCATAGACAAATCCAACTTTTGACAAATTAAGTTTTAAAAATACTGTTTTATAAAGAATTGAAAATCGAACCTTTTTTATATCTACGCTTTTTTGTGCCATGATCATTTACTGGAATAAAAGTTAGAAACAACAAATTCTGATCACTGAAATTTTGACACAATATGCATATATACATATAGCGTTGACAATTGAATTATAAAAATTGCATAAATAATTAATTTTTTATAATTATTTAATAACGTGAACCGCCGTCGAAAATGATATGGAGGGAAAGTCAAGTTTTCAATAACTTTCAGGGAGTCATTTGGTCCTGAATACTTACAGAAACTTTTTACAAAATTTCAATAAGATTTAGTAAAAACTAACTAAGATACAACGATTTATATAAATCCGCGCGCTTTAAAAAATAACGTTGCTTAACAAGATAAACATAAGAAAGTAGAGGGTTAAAGTACGTATATATAAATTAATTACAGTTATTTGCGAATAAATTACATAAATTCATAATACATATATAAAAACATGAACATTAAAAAGTACAAGCATTTATAATATCGTATATTTATATTTTTTTGTTTTATGCCAGTCGAATTTAAATACGTGTTGCCGAAATTTTAGTTTTGACATGAATTAAATATTTAATTTAATAATAAAGTTGCTTCCTAAATGATTTCTTTAAAAAATGTCAAATGCTTTTTTCGTAGATCGTGCTTAATTTGTTTTTACGACAGCGAAAATGTTTAACTAAATATATAAATTTACTCACGTATATAATTTTCAATCATAATTAGAATAAAAATATATAAAAAAAAAAATTATCAACTATATAATTGTTGCGATATACATTTTTAAAGATATATGTCTTTCACAAAATAATCTGATGGCTCATAAAATGGCATGAAGCTCTTATCAAAAGCGCTGAAAAATTGTGTCTCAGTTAAGTAGTTTTTTCTTAATCTTATTGAAATTTTGTAGAAAACTTCTTTAAGTACTCAGGACCAAATGACTCTCTGAAAGTTATTGCAAACTTGACTTTCCCTCCATACTTTTTTTCGTCATCATTTTCGACGGCGATTCACGTTATTAAATAAATTTATATTATTTATTATAATAAAAAAAATTAATTATTCGAATGGATTCTTTTGGATCGAATACTAGAGAAGAATCGAAGAATCGAATACATTTTAATTTGTTAAGTATAATTAAAGATTTTTAAATTAAATCGTATGCAGGATTATGTTTTATAAAATTTATTTTTTTTCAATTTTATTTATATTGTAGACAGTAAATTTTAATGAGATGCCATTAAATGCATCGCTTTCGCGACTAATGTTTACGATGAATTTACAAATTGGCCATATGAAGTTATTCAATATGTAACGTCGATTTTCATACAGTGTAGTATCTACAGGTAATGACTTACAAAGTTTTGGCTGTTTATAGTTATAAAAATTGTTTCAAATGTAGGTATTTCTGTTATATTTTTACATGGAACAATAATTGACACTATAGAAGATTTCAGATATTTTTTAAAGTAAATTATGACAACCCCATAAGAATTTACGATTTGTGTATTCAAGATTGTTTACAATTTTAAAAAAATGATAGATTTGTCATACAGCATTTAAAAGAAAATTTTTATCCAGAAGTTGATAACGGTCGACTTTATCGTTCAATGGATGATGTGGACTATTTGCCATTAAATTTAAATTAATGTTAAGTTACAATTTTTATAATTAATAATGATAGTTAAATAAATATATTTAATTAATGTAATTAAACGTATCCATTAGACATCTAACTGCACCTGCGGTTTTTTATTTTTGAATATTAATATATAATATGTTGTTTACGTAACTTTTTATATCACATATTTCTTTTTTAATATTTTTTGAGTTTATTAAGTTTTTGATAAATTATTTAGTAATAGTTTAAATAAAACTTCATGTAAATATCTGAGATGTTTTCAAATTTTTTTTACTCGCGGCTATGTATTTTTCGATATCTTTTTCGTCTCCCATATATATATATATATATGTTTTTTTTATGTTAATATATATATATATATATATATATATATGTCTACTCGAAAAAGTTGAGACAGAGCCAGCTATATGGGAAAACGAAAGAGCAAGTGATTATCTTAAATGGTCATCTTTTATCTTACACGGTCGTCAATCATCTAATTTGCCGAGAAGCGTGCGCGCGTAGCGAAAGTGTCTAACCGGACAGGTCCCGTGTAACATTGCGTGTAAAAAACTCGAAAAAAGTAGAAAATGAACACTTTTTTCGTAGGATTCCGTAAGACTTCCGTTATCTTCCGTAGAAGATCATCTTTCCGTAAGAATCCGTAAGACATCCGTTATCTTCCGTAGTAAATACCCTTGAAAATTTATCATTTATTAATATATTTAAAAATAAGCATACTTAAGTATTCTTCCATATAATTTCCTACTTGAATAGTTTCTTCAACAGCTCAACTCTTACTGCATGTCCTATAGTCCAGTGAAAATAGGTCTGAAATCGACTTGTCACAGAAATGGCTGAATTTTTGATATTTGGTAAATCGAGGTCGGAGAAAACGATTCTGAAATTTGCAGCTTCCTAGGTCCAGGGGTTCTATGCGAAATAAGCGTTTAAAAGTTATTTTAAATTATATCTCAATAACCGTTGGGTCTACAGCAAAACGACTAGTGCCAAATGAAAGAACGTAAAATTTACCATCGGAAACGATTTTTTATTCGATTTTTGTAAGTGTAAAATTTTAAGATAATTAAAGAAAAAGGCATAAAATTCATCCGAATAAGGAGTAGAGGGGAAGCGCAGACGACATGGCCGCCGCTCCCCCTACCCGTGGCTCTAAGCGCAATAAGAGCGAGGCAACTTTGATTGTTTCGTGTTACCTCACGGCAACGTCGAGAATTTTTTTGGGCGCTTTAAATACTGCAAGTGTAAACATAGCGGCAGGCTTTGGATAAATGGGCATTTTTATATTTTATGCAGTGTCAACATATTAGAAAGATGTTTTCCTCTATACAAAATCAATTATGTTTTTCTTATATGTTTCTCGATTATAGTGTATTTACTATAGTGTGGAAAAATTTGAGTAATTTATAATATTTAATTACTTAAAACAAATTTTTAAAAACACCTATTACTAATCCCAATTATTAAATGTTGCCTGCTAAAGGTACGTGATTCCCAAATTTTAGAGATCTATATAACTTAGAAAATCACAAAAATTTTAAAACCTAATTATATAAGAATAAATCTGAAAAAAAATCATAGATACTGCACAAAACAAATAGAATAGCGTGATAGAGAGATTTTTAAGAAATAATTAATTATCAATTAATTATACGTACGTTAAACGTAATTATACAACGTTTTTATTTATTGAAATAATTTTGCAGTGGTTTCGGTCTCTAAAATAACCATTTTCTTCATTTTCTTAAGGTAATGGAAATCAATTTTTAAAAAACGGTTTCCACAAAATGTATATACTTTTTAATATATGACTATTTCTATCGAAATTATTCCCTGGAAAGAAAATGTAAAAACCAACAAAAATATTGTTTTGTATACTAATAACGTTGTGTACATTTCCTAAAAAACCTTAACTGAATAATGGAACCCCCCTTTACGATAATAGATGTCGTATTTATACAGGTTTTAATCGCGTCATTTGGGTTTTATAACTAATTAACAAGTTTTTCAAAATATTAGAATATCGTTTACCGAATAATATTCAGTATTTGTGTATGTAAAGAAAAACGATTTTATTTTAGTAATATTTCAAAATGCGTACATAAATCGAAGACAAAAATTATAATAGATACTTTATATACCTTAGACTTGTAGTCTATAAACACACTAAAGTGTAAATATTAATGTTATAATGTATAAATTGACAATTAACTTTAAATTTTAAAAAAACTTAAAAATCTAATAATACTCTTTATAAAATATGTTAAAAATATGAAAATTGAATTCCTCGTTTAATAATAAAAAATAAATCATTTTTCTGCTTTTTTTAGGGGGGGGGGGGGGGAGGTTACATCTTATTGACGCTCAAGTATCCTGAATTTTATTAGTAAATCTCAATAGATTTATATTTTGCATCTTATAATATAAAAGATATAGCCGATTTAAAAATAAAAAATGCAAAAATAATTATAAAAGTTTACATTATATAAATATTTAAACATTTTTATTCTTATTTGTGCATTGAAAGTAATTAATTAAAAGTAAACTTTTTCGGTTTGTTAAAAACATTACAGCAATATATTTTAAGCTGTTTATAGAGTTTATATAGTATAAGGTTTTCTTTTTTTCAATTTCCTAATATGGGAAAAAATTTTTTTAGTAAAATATATATTTGTTGTTGTTTAATATCATTTTCAGATTCATAAAAACTTTTTTTTTGAAATTTTTACATGTTGTTAATCATGCTAAATGTATATACTTTACAGAAATTAAAAAAACCTCTCCTCTTGATTATGATTTTTAAATGTATTAGTTTCAAGTTATTTTAAAAAAATGATTAACTTTGAAACTAATCATTGGAATAAGTAACGAGAGTTGGGCAAGCACTCGTCCACAAGTTTACGTCAATAATTTACAAGAATAAAATTAAAATTGCTACATAAAAATAAAAAGAAATAAAAACGATGTTTAAGCCTGAAAGCAATTTCACATAATATTCGACGAAAAGTATTCAACAAATACTTTTTGTAATTTGTCGCATACTTTTCGTCGAATACTGGTATTTGATAAGGAGTATTCAACAAATCCTTTGAATTGAATACTTATATTTTATTTCTTTTTTCAATCGAATATAAATCTATTTTCAAAACAAAAATGTTCAATACTTGGTTTTAATTGAAAAAAGATTTTTTGTTTGATTAAAAAAAAAAACTAATTGGTCAAATATTGTTAAACAAATTCATAGTAATGGAACATAATAAGGTCTAAATTATGTAAAAATTTCAGAACATCGAATTGCACTTGAAGAAATATTATAATATAAAAGGCTTTTGAAATTTTTATTTTGTGTTGAAATATTTACTAAATATTAATATCTAAATGCTATGTACTTTTTAGTGCATTATTCTTGGAAAATGCATTAACCTGCATAGAAAAGATGAACTTTGAAATTAGATGATTAATACTTTTTATTTTTTTAAATCATGTTATTCCAATTTTATATTGTCAAAAATATTTTAGAAATTTTTTTTATTAATAATAATTTTACATCTCTAATTAGTGTGAGCTATAAATAATTTTGAATAAGCTGGATAAATTAAATTTTATTTAGAATACAATTACAGCTACATTAGTCAGTAATTCCAATTCTTATAGAAACAGCCTGCTTTGATGTTTCGTTTATCATTTTTTGCATCGATGAGTATTTTATGAGTATTTTTTCATGAATATTTTATTTTGTCGCAAAATATATTTTTATCTAAAAATATGGTACCATTATATTTTTTATATCTAAGAGCAATATGTTTCAAAATTTTCTTACGTTTAAATTGAATATATCTTTTTTCTTTGATCGTGGTTGTAATTTTGACCTCTTATTCTAAAATAATTTAAAATTTTACGTTAAAAAATAGACAGCCTAATTTATTTTTGACTGATAACATGCGAAATAAACTGCCATTGAAAACTCACTAAAAATTCACAACTTTTCGAAGTTGATGGACTAACAAAAGATAAATATACTAAATGAAAGTATACACAATTTTATATTTTATCATACTTTTATGTATGTTTTCAATTTTGAGCCAAATAATATTTGGTAGGAATAAATACTAACATATCCTAATGAAAATCAGAATACTAATGAAACTTTTTCTTACAAAAACTGACTATTTTAACGAAAATTACCAATAAGTCTGTAATAGCCAAGTAATGGTTTTTACTATATCAAACTTCTCAATTTCTAACTAAGGAGCAATCTTAGGTTTTTAATCCCTATAACTATAAAGTGTATAATTATTTACACTTAAAATTAACGTCCGCATTTTGTTACTTACCGAAAAAATTAGCTTTACAGTTTTTAACTAAAGTATAAAATCGAATATTTACATTTATTTTACAAGCATTTTAATATTTTCACTAATTAGAAGTGCAATCATTACATATTAAGTCTTTCAAAAGCATAATAATTTATTTTACACTTTAAGAAGTATAATTTTTCATTTAAAAGTATAATTTCAGATATTTAAGCTTTTCAAAAATGTAATTTTATGCCTTATTTCATCTAAAGTGTAACTTTGCCAATATACACTCATTATACCGACAATATTTAACATTATATGATTTAAATTTTGGCTTTTTATAAATTTTACCGCTGTACATTATTATTTACAACTCATTTTTCTCCATCCTCTGCCTATTAAAATCTTTGTCTCTCATACTAAATCTTTCTACTCTGCACCTTTAATATATATTTATACTATTCCTAATTATTTATTCATACATTTTCTGTATAGAGTGAATGTTAGTGCAAAGTGATCCTTAATAAAATCGGTCACTTATACTTGCTTTTAACATATTAACGTATAATTATAGAAAGAATATCACAACATTAACATGATTATATTAATTTAAAATTTATATAACACGTTAACGGGGTGCCATAGTCAATATTTATCCTCCCTACCTTATCGGCATACGTGATTATTAGTAATAAATTTGTAAATAAAACAGTATGTGAAAAAATAAGAGAAGAGGCGCTTTCGTTTATGAATAATCTAACTGTGTGCTGAATTTCAGATTAAAATTATATTGCGTTTTGAGAAAAGTTTTACCAAAAATGTGATCTAACCTCAACGAGGGGAAAAGATTTGATATTGGTATCGACCAAAAATGGTTATCTACGTATAATTAATTGATAATTAATTATTTCTTAAAAATCTCTCTATCACGCTATTCTATTTGTTTTGTGCAGTATCTATGATTTTTTTTCAGATTTATTCTTATATAATTAGGTTTTAAAATTTTTGTGATTTTCTAAGTTATATAGATCTCTAAAATTTGGGAATCACGTACCTTTAGCAGGCAACATTTAATAATTGGGATTAGTAATAGGTGTTTTTAAAAATTTGTTTTAAGTAATTAAATATTATAAATTACTCAAATTTTTCCACACTATAGTAAAATACACTATAATCGAGAAACATATAAGAAAAACATAATTGATTTTGTATAGAGGAAAACATCTTTCTAATATGTTGACACTGCATAAAATATAAAAATGCCCATTTATCCAAAGCCTGCCGCTATGTTTACACTTGCAGTATTTAAAGCGCCCAAAAAAATTCTCGACGTTGCCGTGAGGTAACACGAAACAATCAAAGTTGCCTCGCTCTTATTGCGCTTAGAGCCACGGGTAGGGGGAGCGGCGGCCATGTCGTCTGCGCTTCCCCTCTACTCCTTATTCGGATGAATTTTATGCCTTTTTCTTTAATTATCTTAAAATTTTACACTTACAAAAATCGAATAAAAAATCGTTTCCGATGGTAAATTTTACGTTCTTTCATTTGGCACTAGTCGTTTTGCTGTAGACCCAACGGTTATTGAGATATAATTTAAAATAACTTTTAAACGCTTATTTCGCATAGAACCCCTGGACCTAGGAAGCTGCAAATTTCAGAATCGTTTTCTCCGACCTCGATTTACCAAATATCAAAAATTCAGCCATTTCTGTGACAAGTCGATTTCAGACCTATTTTCACTGGACTACTATGGAGATCTAAACTACATTCGATCGAATAAAGCAAATTTTTATTTGATAGGGAAATAAGAGGAAAAACAAATTTTTATAAATTCTGTTATCCATTGAAACAACAGCCTAAATACAAAGATATAGTAGTTATAGATGATATAGTATTTACATCAGCATGTAAATGTGATTCTTCAAAACAACATCAGGAAATGTTTCCACATTACAGAGTCACTTGTGCGGTTGGACTCACTTGCCCTGCAGACTAAGCAATATCGAGAAAATTATTTTGCAAGAAACAGAAATGCGACATCAGAAAACGTTCATCAGAAAAATAAGGAAAAAATGTTTAAAAAAGTAATAATATTAAACAATAATATGAGCATTTAAATTTAAAGTGTTTTAAAAAAAATGTAAAAGAGTGATGCACTAAACAGTGTACTAGTTATACTGATTAGTTGCAAAACTCTTATTAAATATAGTATTAGGTTTATTTAGTATTAGGATATAGTGCTAAGTTCTCCGGCTCCTATGTACAGGTGCAGTGTGCACCTCTATAGGATACATTTATTCTAAAGTATTGTAATAACTGGAGTTAATAATAAATAAATAAATAAATAAACAGTAGACATATTTGATAGATTTGATTCACCGATCATTGACTCGTTTTCTATAAAATGATATATTACATAATAGATTATAAAATAACAAAATAAAAAATTCGATTCGCATATGCAATCTAATTACCGACAAAATGTTTCAAGATAAACAAAAATTAATTTATATAACATATACAACGACATGAAAATTATATATGAAATGTGAAAATTAATTAACGTTAGAGTTTCTATTTAAGACAGTTAAATTTAAAAGAATGTATAAATATTAATTAATATATTTAAAAAATTAATTTTTAGCAATACTGTTGTAACTAGAGCTAGAAATTTTAAAGTATTTTTAAAGTATCATAAAGAGTTCTTTTTGAAATCTTTGTAGTGAATTTTGATTAATTTTATTATTTTATTTATTTTTTCAAATTTAATCTAAAATAGGCTTAACTATGCTTTATTAAATAAATAAGTAATAATACAAATAAAATATTGAACAATAAGAACTTACTAATCAAATTAATTACAGTTTAAAATAAATCGATTTTATAACACTGTGTGGT
>JANSJX010000371.1:0-31122 GCA_026168455.1 Theocolax elegans
ACAGAGCGGGCGGTAAGATGATGGCTCCTCCGGGGGTTTGTTTCCCTTTGGTAGGAGTACCAGCCTCTGCGTCTTCCACTGGGCCGGGAAGCAACCTTCTCTTAGGCATGCGTTGAATGCGTCCAGGAACAAGCCCGGAGCACTCATCGCCGCTGTCTTGACGGCCAGGCCAGGTATTCCGTCAGGCCCTGGAGCTTTACGTACGGAATACCCTTAGCGGCCATCCTCAGTTCGGCTTCACTAATGTCTGGCGACTCGGCTGCACCAATGGTGGCCATCAGGCCCGTCTCTACTGCCCTTTTCCGATGTTCTGGAAACAGGTGGCGGACGACTCCGTCCAGAAAAACTGGGTCGGTGGGTGCAACAGCTCCCCCGGGGTTGATCTTATTCATAACCGTTTTATACGGTCTGCCCCAGGGGTCGTGGTCCACCTCCTCACAGAGCTCCCGCCAACACCTTCTCTTGGCAGTCTTGATGGCCACCTTGAGATCCCTCCGCTTTTGTTCGTATTCTGCGGAACGATCTTGGAACCGCGGTGTTCCCCTCGCTCTTTGGTGCAGCCTTCTGGCACGCAGGCACTCACGTCTCTTTTCTGCGATGTCCTCACTCCACCAGATTATCGGTGGGCGGCCGCGAGGGTTAAACTTCACGGCCATAGAGGCATCGCAAGCCGCTGTTAGGGCATTCGTGAGGCCTCGTGCTTTTTCTTCGGCGGTTCCCTCCACTTTTGCCCCCTCAAGGGAGCAGAGGAACGTCTCACGATCAAACGTGGCTGGTGCCCATCTCTCTCTTGCTCCTCTTCCTGCTCTCTTTGTCCTCCCGCTGGTCAGCTGGAGCTGGTACACGAGTGCTTGGTGGTCACTACCCGTGTAACGATCGCTAACTTTCCAGCCGAGTCCCCCTCCCCCATCAATCTAGGATCGACGAAGGTGAGGTCGACTATGGACGACTTGCCGGCTTTGTGAAAGTCGGGGTTGTCCCTGTGTTAGCGATCTCCAGCCCCAGTAGAGCGAACGCCTCGAGAAGTGCGCGACCACGCGCGTTGGTCTTGGCGCTGCCCCAGTCCGTCGCCCAAGCATTAAAGTCCCCACCGATTGCGACCGGTAGCCGTGAGAACCGAGCACTGGTGACGACTGCATCCAGAGATCTCGCAAAGTCCTCGGTGGATCGCTGGGCGGGAAGTAGCAGCTGTACATGCGTACCCCCGCCACCTCCACCCAGGTGAAGCTGGGAAGGGGGGCGACCATCTTTCTGGAGATGTGTATATTTCCACATACCCAGATGGCCGCCTTGCCCGTGGCATCCCTTACCCAGTTCGACTTCTCGAGATCCCGGAACTCCTCGCTGATGATCGCTACGTCCGCTCTCCTCTCTGACCAGCTGGGACAGCAGGTCCTGGGCCACAGCGCAGTGGTTGAGGTTTATTTGGAGCACCTTAATCATTTTTGATGTGTGCTCCTTCCTCATGCGAGGTCTTGGCTTTGGCCTCGCAGTCCACTGCTTTGTGGCCCTCTTGGCCGCACCGATAGCATTGAGCTGACCGGTCGACTGCGCTCTTGCACTCCCTCGCGATGTGTCCCGATTCGTGGCATCGGTAGCAGCGCGAGGATACCTCTCGCAGTCGAACTCTGCAATTGACCCATCCGATCCGGAGCTTCCCGTCTTGCAGCAGTTTTTTGGCTGCTACTGCCGGAAGCTGGATGGTCGCAGCTAGGGTGCCACTGTAGGATCCCCTGGTTTTAATATTATCCGGGGATACCACATTTGGCCCGATCTTTGCCGCAATCGCTGCGGCCACCTCCGTTGTTGTCGTGGACTCGTCCATGTCCCTGATGGTGATGGACACTTTGTGAGTCAGCAGCTGGACCTCTGCTGACCCACTCAGTGTGGACGAGACCACTGTCCTCAGCTCCGCCGTTTCCGTTCCGGGTCGCCCCAGTTCGAGGAGGAGCTCTCCAGCCCTGGTGCGCCTGATCCGCGTGACCCGTTCTCCTAGTGCCTTTAGCTCCGGTGCAGCCTTGACCTTCCGGAGAATGTCAGCGTAGGAAGAGCCCCCGCTAGGTGCCTTGATCTTGATGGCATCTGGGCGTGGGGGTCTTACTCCGGCCTTAGGCTCTGCCGTGCCTTTGGCGGTTTGCTGGCACGTTTCTGCTGCTCATGCTGCTTCGGCTGGCTGTTCTTCATCTTCTTCTTCTTCTTGCCCTTCTTCACTACTGTGACCCAGTCAGGGACTTTTGACTGGTTCCCACTCGTATTAGGTACGGATGGCGAAGCATCTGCTGGCCCATTTTTGTTATTGGGCTGCTTCGACCCCTTCTTCCTTTTCTCCGGGGGTTGCTGAGGTGGTGAGGGCTTTTCCCTTTCCACCGGCCTCTTTTGACGCTCTTCAGCGCGGAAGATGGGCGACGTTTGGCACGTTCCATCCCTACGCGCATCCGCCATTTTAATTTTCGGCGCTGTCGAACACACAGCACTGTTCACCCGCGCGTATTCATTGAGAGCTCTGCTGGTTGCTCTCGCCATACTCTTCAGCTCTTTGTGGATGTTGTTCTTATTAAGAACAAACTCCACCAGGGTATCTACCTTCTCACGCAGACGGAGAAAAGCTCTGTCAGCGTCACTCGACATCCCAGTCGAGGGCAGGTCACACGTAGCATTAGATGCTACAGAGGCCGAGTCCCCTCTCCCCCATCAATCTAGGATCGACGAAGGTGAGGTCGACTATGGACGACTTGCCGGCTTTGGTGAAAGTCGGGTTGTCCCTGTGTTAGCGATCTCCAGCCCCAGTAGAGCGAACGCCTCGAGAAGTGCGCGACCACGCGCGTTGGTCTTGGCGCTGCCCCAGTCCGTCGCCCAAGCATTAAAGTCCCCACCGATTGCGACCGGTAGCCGTGAGACCGAGCACTGGTGACGACTGCATCCAGAGATCTCGCAAAGTCCTCGGTGGATCGCTGGGCGGGAAGTAGCAGCTGTACATGCGTACCCCCGCCACCTCCACCCAGGTGAAAGCTGGGAAGGGGGGCGACCATCTTTCTGGAGATGTGTATATTTCCACATACCCAGATGGCCGCCTTGCCCGTGGCATCCCTTACCCAGTTCGACTTCTCGAGATCCCGGAACTCCTCGCTGATGATCGCTACGTCCGCTCTCTCCTCTCTGACCAGCTGGGACAGCAGGTCCTGGGCCACAGCGCAGTGGTTGAGGTTTATTTGGAGCACCTTAATCATTTTTGATGTGTGCTCCTTCCTCATGCGAGGTCTTGGCTTTGGCCTCGCAGTCCACTGCTTTGTGGCCCTCTTGGCCGCACCGATAGCATTGAGCTGACCGGTCAACTGCGCTCTTGCACTCCCTCGCGATGTGTCCCGATTCGTGGCATCGGTAGCAGCGCGAGGATACCTCTCGCAGTCGAACTCTGCAATTGACCCATCCGATCCGGAGCTTCCCGTCTTGCAGCAGTTTTTTGGCTGCTATTGCCGGAAGCTGGATGGTCGCAGCTAGGGTGCCACTGTAGGATCCCCTGGTTTTAATATTATCCGGGGATACCACATTTGGCCCGATCTTTGCCGCAATCGCTGCGGCCACCTCCGTTGTTGTCGTGGACTCGTCCATGTCCCTGATGGTGATGGACACTTTGTGAGTCAGCAGCTGGACCTCTGCTGACCCACTCAGTGTGGACGAGACCACTGTCCTCAGCTCCGCCGTTTCCGTTCCGGGTCGCCCCAGTTCGAGGAGGAGCTCTCCAGCCCTGGTGCGCCTGATCCGCGTGACCCGTTCTCCTAGTGCCTTTAGCTCCGGTGCAGCCTTGACCTTCCGGAGAATGTCAGCGTAGGAAGAGCCCCCGCTAGGTGCCTTGATCTTGATGGCATCTGGGCGTGGGGGTCTTACTCCGGCCTTAGGCTCTGCCGTGCCTTTGGCCGGTTTGCTGGCACGTTTCTGCTGCTCATGCTGCTTCGGCTGGCTGTTCTTCATCTTCTTCTTCTTCTTGCCCTTCTTCACTACTGTGACCCAGTCAGGGACTTTTGACTGGTTCTCACTCGTATTAGGTACGGATGGCGAAGCATCTGCTGGCCCATTTTTGTTATTGGGCTGCTTCGACCCCTTCTTCCTTTTCTCCGGGGGTTGCTGAGGTGGTGAGGGCTTTTCCCTTTCCACCGGCCTCTTTTTGACGCTCTTCAGCGCGGAAGATGGGCGACGTTTGGCACGTTCCATCCCTACGCGCATCCGCCATTTTAATTTTCGGCGCTGTCGAACACACAGCACTGTTCACCCGCGCGTATTCATTGAGAGCTCTGCTGGTTGCTCTCGCCATACTCTTCAGCTCTTTGTGGATGTTGTTCTTATTAAGAACAAACTCCACCAGGGTATCTACCTTCTCACGCAGACGGAGAAAAGCTCTGTCAGCGTCACTCGACATCCCAGTCGAGGGCAGGTCACACGTAGCATTAGATGCTACAGAGGCCGAGTGACCAACCTCCGCAGCATTTACCATTTTGACGGTGTGAGTTTGGTCCCCCCCAAAATCCTTGGGACCAGCACTGACCACCGGGGCTTTCACCCGATCGGAATCAGTGGCGGGATTTGACAGGATTGCCATGCCCGCTTGGGGTAGTGTTGTTTTCAGCTCACTATCCATACTTGGTTTATTTCGGGGTGCCTTCCCCTATCTGGTTTTGGTTCGCCCCGAATATTTGATTTTTTCGGTACCATCCATATCTGGAAAGCATTCCCCTATCCACCACCTGGGGAGGCGCCACGATGCGGGACCAGCAAAACCCGGCACGGGTGCGCGTGTGTGTGTGCGTGTGTGTGTGTGTGTGTGTGTGTGTATGTGTGTGTGTGTGTGTGTGTGTGTGTGTGTGTGTGTGTGTGTGTGTGTGTGTGTGTGTGTGTGTGGGTGTGTGTGTATGTGTGTGTGCGTGTGTGTGTGTGTGTGTGTGTGTGTGTGTACGTGTTACTTGTTTTTTCAAGAATAGATAATATATGTATTTTTTCCGTGCGCAAAATAAAGTTGTGAATATAACTTGAAAGAATGTGTATTAGTTTACTTATTCCTGATAAAACTCATAATATAAAAACGGACCTAAAATTTAATGTAATGTTTTTAAAAATATGAACAATTTTTCGAAGATAAAATAAATATTAATCAAGTATAACATACACTTTTCAAATATCTATATGTGAAATATACAATAAATTAAAAATTAAATACATTAATTATTGCATTTTTAAGATAATTCTATTATAAACAGTAATGGCAAAAGAAAATTCAAATTTTAACAGTGGCAATATAAAATACGTATTACATTTCAAAAGTTTTTCGAAAATTATTATTTTAGTAGTATTTAATTTAAATATTATTCAAATCAATATTTAAAAATTGTATGGATATAAGTAAGTAGATTACGTATATTTATATAAAACAATATCTTAAATAAACAAGCATGTATTTATTAGAAACAAAAGGTTATTTAAGGAATGCCTTTGTTTATAATAATTAAAATAAATATATGGGCTCTGTAACTAAAGGGAAAAATAAATTGGATATAATTATGGATTAAAACGCAAATTTTGAAAGAGGGTGCAAATTACGAATTACGGGAGAAATGGAAGAAACAGGTTTTTATTTATATACCACTAAAATGTTATAAATAATTTTTTAAAACTAATACAAAAATTAATTTAATTAAGTAGAAAATTTTATTACTCTAAAAGTACAAAATATTAATGACATATAGAACTCTTGGCGATGACTTAAATAAATTAATCTTAGGAGGTATAGTTCTATTTAGATCCGTTTAAAACAATCTAAAATTTTAATAGGTTTTTACTAAATACTACAATTAAGTTTATGCACTTTACTATTTTTGGTAAGTTAATTGTTCATTACGACATATATATATATATATATATATATATATATATATATATATATATATATATATATATGTTACACCTTTGGTGTAAGTTATGTCCTAAAATACGTGAAAATTAGTGATTTTATGAGGTTTATGAGGCATAAGTTACTCCAGCGGTCTTGGCCAATAATCTAACCCAAGCCATTCGAAAGCTCGCGAAAAATGTGAACTTTTGAGAGGTGTTAGATTAAAATCGATTATGGTGTAGTGGCCTTTTTTTTGATATTTAATATGTCCGGGTGTTCTATCTCTTCGAGATTTTAAAATTAAGAAATGAAACCACACTGAGAGAATTTTTGGGCAATTGCTGTAATTGCTCAAGTCAGCTGATGTACATAACCTTTTGGGCAGCAGCTCTACTAATTTTTGTACCGATGCTGCCCAAAAGTGCGGATTTTTCGCTGTTTGAGCGACACTAGCGCCACAGTTGGACGTCTGGTGTACAATTTTTGTACAGCATCTGCCCAAAACGCTCGTGCGAATACTGTAACGCGTTTCGGACGTCTGGCGTACTAGCACTTACAGCATAGGTCCAAAAATTTTCTCAGTGCAAGGTAGATAAATTCTAAAGATTAATTTAAACAAAAGTTGTTTGTAATGTTTTTTCAAAGAAATAAACAGATTTTGAGATAAATGGCTTTAAAAATAGAAATTTTTCTAATAAATTGAAAAATTTCCACATTTCATGGTCAAATAACTCTTAAGCAAATTATTTTAACACTTAAATTTTTTTTGTATGTTCTGGAAGATGTTTCCAGCCTGATCTCAAATTTTGGAGTGATTTAAAATTTTCATCGTACCACTTGACGTGAAATAGCCCATATATGTGTATATATATGTATGTATGTATGTGGGTGTGTGTGCGTGCGGCGGAATATTTATATAGTATATATATATTTTAAAATTGTTTTTCAAGAATAAATAATATATGTATTTTTTCCGTGCGAAAAAAAAAAGTTGTGAACATAACATGAAAGAATGTGTATTGTGAGAGGAGCGAGCGAGTGGAGAAAGTGTGTGACGAGTGAGCGAGTGAGCGAGAGAGTGAGAGTGAGAGGGAGTGGAAGTGAGATAGAGCCGAGGGCAACGATCAGCCACCCCGGGGCGAGACACGCCCGTGGAAAGAGTCCGTTTCGCCGTCGCCGCGCAGCCAGGAGGACACCTCCGAGAAGGCGAGGACGATGTGATGAGAGCGAGAGCGAGTGACTGGGAGAAGAACCCGGCGGCGCACGTTTTGCGCAAAGTAAGTTTTTTGTTATCTCTCGCGTGCTGAGCTTCCCGCCATAAGCTCAGCACTCTAACAAGCGCGTAGGATAAGCGGTCGTGGAAACGCTGTATGGCCTCCTCGTGCGGGAGATTCTCCACGTGGAGCAACGCGAGTGCCGATCGGCGCGTCATTCCCGTTGTATCGCGAACGCGCCGCGTTATAGCGTACGGACCCCGAGGTCGCCCGTATTATCATACTAACTTGTTTGTTTGTAGCGCAATCCGAGCGCTTGTACATTTCGTTGTAAATATTAGTGTTTAATATACATTTAATTGTACATTCTTATTCTCACGCGTAGTTATTTACTAAATCCCCGTATTCCTATTCCCGCTTACCCAGCCGCCTCCGCGGGCACGTTAACATTTTAGCTAACGTGCATTCTGAGCGGCCGAGCCTCGTGTTCCAACGACGGGCACGAGAAACCACAAGCACGCATCCTTCACGCGGCTTGTACAAATCTACCCGAGTGCGACTCGGTCCGGCGATTCTCCACGCGGCGGAGAATCGTCCTCGTTGCTTACGGCGCATCAACACCGAGATATCGCGGTTGCACCACGGCTATAGCTCGTGCGCGGTATCGCGGCATCGAGGGACACGGCAGCGCGGCGCGAGGCCCGCGCAGGTAAGTCCTCACCTCGAGAGCGGTGCTCGACGAGGAGCACGCGCTAGAATCGCCCCGTTACAGTTTACTCATTCTTGATAAAACTCATAAAATTTTTAAACGTATACTCAATAATAATAACCGATCTAAAATTCAATGTAATGCTTTAAATACAGATGCAAAATTGTTTGAAGATGAAATAAAAATTAATCAAGTATAACATACACTTTTCCAAATATCCATATGATATATACAATGGGTTAAAAATTAAATATATTAATTATTGCATTTTTAAGATAATTCTATTTTTATACTTATTTATATTTTAATTACACCTTTTTATAAGTAATTTATACTCCATAATAGTTTTCTGCAATTGAAAGTACTCAAATCAAAAACACCCAAAAGGTGTTAAAACCCGCAAGTATATGTGTTAGCATTTTTAAGATAATTCTATTATAAACAATTAAATATATTAATTATTGCATTTTTAAGATAATTCTATTTTTATACTTATTTATATTTTAATTACACCTTTTTATAAGTAATTTATACTCCATAATAGTTTTCTGCAATTGAAAATACTCAAATCAAAAACACCTTTCAAAAAGGTGTCAAAACCCGCAAGTATATGCGTTATTCTAATCAAACTTTGAAAATTGTTATCTGATAAATAAAATTGTTATCTGTCTGATAAATTTTAAAGTATAAGATAAAAATATCTTTGATTCTAATTCCCATATTTTCTCTACTTATTTATATTTTTATTACACCTTTTCTATATCTAACTTATATTCCATAATATTTTTCTGCAATTGAAAGTATTCAATTCGAAAACACCTTCCAAGAAGGTGTCAAAACCCGCAAGTATTGTGCTATTCTAATCAAACTTTGAAAATTGTTATCTGATAAATAAATTCTGCAATTCAATCTGACATTGTTATCTGATAAATAAATAATTTTAATTTCTAACTACCTTATTTTATCTATTTCTTTGAATTTTAATGAAACATTTTTATAAATATTACGAAAATTTTGTATAAAAAATTTCTGCAATTGAAAGAATTGAAATCAAACTGAAATCGACAAGTATTTTGAATCGTACCATAAATTTATATTTTATATAAACATTTTTATATATATTACTTAAACTTCTTAAAAAGTTTCTGCAATTGAAAGCACTGAAATCAAACTGTAATCGACAAGTATTTTGAACCATGCAAAAATTTCTACCAATCTGAATACAGATTTTTTTATATGAAAAGTATCTTACACTATTATTTTTCTTATGGACATTTCTTTTTTATTCTTTTAAATAATAAAATAATACTTGCACCACCGTTGGTTAAACGCTTCATATATGTGTTTATCAAGTGGTACGATGAAAATTTTAAATTATTAATACAAGTAAGTAATATTTGATTGATAAGGTTGATTAATGAAAGTAATAGCAACGATCATTTTTTATAATAAACAAGATATTGATACGTTCTTCTGTTTCTTATCTGTGTTAAGTAACATATTTTATAAAATAATAAACAACTTAAAACTGTTTGTTAGTTACTTGAATAGAAAATAGTTTCTAGTAACACAACTGTTTTTAGGTTATGTATCTCCGAATCAAAATCATTTGTGAGTTACATAAAATAATTAGAATAAAGCAAATGTTAATAAGTTGATAATCAAATTACAAATTTGGCCTAACCTTAAAATGCTTGATTTCTAATAGGGTTTGCAACTAACCTAACAAACATTTATAAGATGAATTTTTTTTAAATATGTTACTTAATATCGATACGTAACAGAAAAATACTGAAACATCTTGAAAAATTAATTATTTATATTAATAATATGAAAGTTTACTACTATAAATAATAGATCCCTGTAACTAATCTAACCATTCCAATATCTTGTACATTATAAATATATTATTCTCTTATTATGTTGATAAATCAACATGACCTTTAAAAATAATTACTTGTCTTAATAATTTAAAATTTTACTGTTACAAATAATTTTCTTTTCGACGACCTTTACAACAACTTTTAAATTGAATACTCAATATAGGTAAATAACACAAAAATGTACTAATATGTTGTGTATTACAAAAATATTATCATCCAATAATGTTGAAGCGTCAAACTAACACAAGAAATTTATAACTTGTAACAATTATTTTAAAATTTATTATTACAAAAAAAATTTACTTTAATTACCAACATTTATAATTTGTATTTTATTTCATTTATTATTTACTATAATATAATAAATCTCTTGACAAGTTAATAAATTAAAAAAAAAAAAATCATATTCTAACGTAATAGTTAAGTCAAATTCTAATCCCTAGTCCCCCCAACAAGCGGACAACCTTAAATATAAGATCTGAATGGGTCTGAAGTTTGAACCGTTGCAGCGCAACGATTTTCCGAATTCTTCTAATACACATATTTTTTAATGAAACAGCTAAAATAAAGCTTAAAATATCAAAGTAAGTTCAATTCTTGCAAATTTTTGTATAAAACAGTAGGGGAGTCGATTCCAGGAAAAAAGTATTAATAATTAGCAAAAATATGTGATACCGACAGTCTCTTTTGAATATCTCAAAAAGGCATCTTTTAAAATAATTCAAATTGACAAGTTTAACTTATTATATCACAATAAGGATTCACAGTGATTTTTTTTATCCGGAACAAATATTGAGGGTTGCTGCGAGGGGTGAAATCGGCCAAAAATAGAGAAAATTCCGTTTTTCTTCGGTGTCTTCTATTATATCTCAAAAATGCGTTTTTTAAAATGGCTTAAATTAATATAAGGAAATCTCATTATATCACAGTAAGGGTGTGCTAAGATTTTTTTTATCTGGAACGAATATTGAGGGTGGCTGCGAGGGGTGAAATCGGTCAAAATAGAGAAAATTCCGTTTTCTTTTCGACGTTTTCTAATATATCTCATAAAGGCGTCTTTTAAAATGGCTTAAATTAATAAGGTACGCTTATTAAAACGCAATAAGGATGTCCTGAGATTTTGTTATCCGGCACGAATATTAAGGTTAGCATCGCGGGCCAAAATAGAGAAAATCCCGTTTTTTTCCACGTGTTCTAATATATCTCAAAAATGTGTCTTTCAAAATGGCTTAAATTAATAAGGTACGCTTATTATATCACAATAAGGTCGCCCAGTATTTTTTTTTAGCCACGAATATTAAGGGTAGCAACGAGAGGTGAAATCGGCCAAAAATAGAGAAAATTTTGTTTTTTTTTTCGTCGTTTTCTAATATATCTCAAAAAGGCGTCTTTTAAAATGGCTTAAATTAATAAGGGACGCTTATTATATCAGAATAAGGTCGCCCAGTATTTTTTATTTAGGCACGAATATTAAGGGTAGCAACGAGGGGTGAAATCGGCCAAAAATAGAGAATATTCCGTTTTTTTTTCGCGATTTTCTATTGTACTCAAAAAGGCATCTTTTAAAATGGCAAAGTTAAGAAGGTAAGCTTATTATAACGCAATAAAGGTGTCCAGTGATTTTTTTATCCGGAACGTATATTAATGTAGGCTGGGTGAAATCGACAAAAAATAGGGTAAATCTCTGAATTTTTTTTTGAGATATAATAGAAAGACGCCAAGGAATATTCATTCCGGATTAAAAAGACATTGGGCACTCTTATTGCGTTTTAATTAATAACCTTATTAATTTAAGCCATTTTAAAAGACGCCTAGATTTTTGAGATATAATAGAAAACGCGGAAAAAACGGAATTTTCTCTATTTTTGGCCAAATTCACCACGCGATGCTACCCTTAGTATTCGCTCCGGATAAAAAAATCTCAGGACACCCTTATTGTGATATAACCCTGTCAAAAATATACAGCTGTAAAAATAACTGGAAATACAGGTGTAAATCCATGTAATAATACAGCTGTATTGGAGTGGATTTGCCTGGATTTATTAACTGGATTTACAGGTGTAAATCCATGTAATATTAAATGGATTTACAGGTGTAAATCATGTAATATTAAATGGATTTTTTAATTTTACAAATGTTTTTTTATTTAGATTAACATACAACCCTGGTGGAAATACGAACAATTTTTTACCGATAAAATAGGAATTTTTTATACTGTACTACCAATATTCTAGGTATAAAAAATATCTATTTTATTCCTATATGTGTAACGTTTTTTGGTCCCTAAATATAACATTAAATATGGTCTATTGGGATTCGGCATTTTCTACCTATAAAGTAGTTATAAGTTTGATCTTATATTTTTCAGGCTTATAAATTACTTAAACGTTATTACGTTATAGTCAGAAACAATATTTTATTAATATACAATAGTTTACCTATCTCATAAATTGAGCAATCAGGATTTTTAAAGCATTTTTAAAGAATACAAAAATAATGCAAAAATTAAAAAGTATTTATATATACATAACTCAAAAAAAATTTGAAAAGAATTTCTCTTTCGAAACCTTATTATTATTTTTAATTAACTTATATTTATTTTTATATTGTTTTAGTTTATATATTTACACTAATTATATATATTTGACGCAGAAAAACGCTGAAAAAATTTTTGCCCTAACCGGGAATCGAACCCCGCAACGCACGCACCAAACGCAAACGCTCTATCCACTAAGCTAACGCAACGCTTACATATGCAAATGTTTTGAACTTGTATATACAGATCATCCCTGTATTAATATCTTAATAATTGTTATTTATTCTTTGATCTATATACAGAAGATGTTAGGCAGTAAATAACTAATTTAAATAATGATGGTCTTACCGATGTCTACCAAAGAGATATCTTCTTCCTTTTTTCTATATTATTATAATTTCTTAAAAGCATATGAATACTTTTATAATACTTATTTATACCCTAAAACATAATATATTATTTTGCTACTATGTGTAAAAAGGCATTCTTCTAATATAAATTTATTTAAAAATAAATAAATAAATAATACTAATTTTTAAATTCAAACTATTTATTTAAAAATAATATAGAAAATTGTATGTTAATCTAAATAAAAAAACATTTGTAAAATTAAAAAATCCATTTAATATTACATGATTTACACCTGTAAATCCATTTAATATTACATGGATTTACACCTGTAAATCCAGTTAATAAATCCAGGCAAATCCACTCCAATACAGCTGTATTATTACATGGATTTACACCTGTATTTCCAGTTATTTTTACAGCTGTATATTTTTGACAGGGAATAAGCTTTCCTTATTATTTTAAGCTATTTTAAAAGAAGCCATTTTGACATATATTAGAAAACATCGAAAGAAAAACTTGTTGAGCTCATATTGTAATATAATAAGCCTACCTTATTATTATAACCTATTTTAAAAGACGCCTTTTTGAGATATAATAGAAAACACCGAAGAAAACCGGGATTTTCTCTATTTTTGGCCGATTTCACCCCGATGCTACCCTTAATATTCGTTCCGCATAAAAAAAACTCAGGACACCGTTATTGTGATATAATAAGCTTACCTTATTAATTTATGCTATTTAAAAGACGTATTTTTGAAATATATTAGAAAACGTCGAAAAAAAACCGGGAGTTTCTCTACTTTGGCCGATTTCACCCGGTGATGCTACCCTTAATATTGGTTCCGGATAAAAAAATGTCAGCACACTCTTATTGTGATATAATAAGCTTACCTTATTATTTTAAGCTATTTTAAAAGACGCCTATTTGTGATATGTTAGGAAACGTCGAAAAAAACAGGATTCCGTCGAAAAAAAACAGGATTCTTTCTATTTTTGGCCGATTTCACCCCTCGCAATCACCCTTAATATTCGTTCCGGATAAAAAAATTCACTGTGCGACGTTACCAATTTCTCGGTTAAAATACTCAACCGTTTCCCGGTGGAAACGTCGAAAATATAAATTGAAATAAAATAAAACCCTGCACGGCCGACTCTTTCAGAGGAGATTCCGTCGAATTTACAGTGGACCGGTTTCCACTGTAATCTACTGTAAATTTTAATCGGCGTTAATAAATTAATAAGCGGATTCCTTACGGAATCCACTGTCACCACTACCACGAGAGAGATTCTTCGGAAATTATTGTTTATTAATAACGCACGAAAAACCCAACGTAACGCGACGTAATTATTTAACAAACCCCACGAACCCAACGATCGTAAAATCACTCCCGAATACACGCGACCACGTTTGACCAACAATAAATTAATAGATATATTAGACGCCACAATAATAATTGAATTACTTACCAATTTAGTAGATCAATTCAAATATTATATATAAAAATAATAATCCAATATATCTAGGTATATATCTATTGTAACAATGAGACTCATTTGCTACAAATTAAAAAAAAGGAACGGGCGTCAGGTCTTGAACCCGAGCCCCTTCGGATCCGAAGGCGTTCACGCTACCACTGCCCTACGCCCGCAATTGGTCGTAGCTGTACTTTTCCATGTCTTCTGCCTACCGATACGCGCGCCATATGCCAAGTGCCGATTCTTGCGCTGGCCGCGTCGATACTACAGAGCCCTAAGTGACGGGGATCTGTACTCATACAGATCCACCACGTCACACTATATATATCTATGAGTAATTATTGAACAATTCTCAATCTTTGATCCAAGGAATAGCCAACTCAAATAATACTTTCTCAAAATATATATATATATATGAGCAAATCCACGGAACCTTTGATTTTCATTTGAAAAAATTTTTTTTTTTTTTTTGGGAGGCACATTGATTTTAATGGAGATTTCTACTTCTTTAGAGGTTAAATAGTAGGAAAATATGAGGGCCCCTATTTCTTTTCAAGACTTATCTAAGAAATTAACGATTAAAATATTAATGAGGGGTATCATAGGGTAAATTATAAAAAATCACTTCGTAAATAAACAGAACATTTTTTATTCTATAATTTATGAATATAACAACATAATTAAGTCTCTTATTTAACAAAAATTGAAATATCTAACAACAATTTTTCATATAAAAGGATGTTTTCAAGTGCCGTTACAGTACTGTAATTTTCTTTTCCTAGTAACAATGGTTTTTTTGTTTGAGTACTTGTAACAGGAATTTCATTTTTTGCTCCATAAATCTTCCAACTTGAAGGTTTCAATTGGTAATGAGTACATGGCAAATTATTTGAAACATTCATTACATGATAAATAATTTTCTTTTCGCATACTTCTCTTTAATGGTAAACAAACTACTTGCGTAAGGCTGACTGAATGGATATGTGTGTGTATGTGTGCGCGCGCGCGGGTGTTGGGTGTGTGTGTGTGTGGTGTGTTGTGTGTGGGTGTGTGTGCGTATTTATATTAGCTTTGTAAAGAAAAAGAGGCACAGCTAAGCACAAAAAAGAATAAGAATCCTTATTGCAAATCGAAAAAAGCAATATTAGTCACAATAGCTATAAACAAAACTTATCTTTGTATAATATCAAAATTCTAAATTTCCTAAATTTACAAAAACTGACTTCCTCAAGAGTTGCGATTTTTATTTTTCTGTATCATGAAGGCACACTATTCTAACACTTTTAGTTTAATAGAGTAGATGGTGTAGGTTGTCAAAAAAATTTCTGTAACATTTGGTGAAGAATTATAATTTCTATAAGCTTAAAAAATAGAAGATGAGTACTACTTCCATCGTCAAATTTGCAAAAATGCAACTTTATGAAGCCTCTTATTTAACAAAAATTGAAATATCTAACAACAATTTTTCATATAAAAGGATGTTTTCAAGTGCCGTTACAGTACTGTAATTTTCTTTTCCTAGTAACAATGGTTTTTTTGTTTGAGTACTTGTAACAGGAATTTCATTTTTTGCTCCATAAATCTTCCAACTTGAAGGTTTCAATTGGTAATGAGTACATGGCAAATTATTTGAAACATTCATTACATGATAAATAATTTTCTTTTCGCATACTTCTCTTAATGGTAAACAAACTGCTTGCGTAAGGCTGACTGAATGATATGTGTGTGTATGTGTGCGCGCGCGCGGGTGTGTGTGTGTGTGTGTGTGTGTATGTGTGTGTGTGTGTGCGTATTTATATTAGCTTTTCTGTTGAAATAACCTATTTCGTATAGTCAATTTGAACTTCAGTTCAAAGGTATAAAATTTTATACTTTTATACAGCTTATATTATCTAAATTAACAAAAAATTCAATTGAGGTTTTACGTAGATGACTCAATAATCTACTAAAAAGTAAAGAGATATAGTTTATATATGCTTTTTTTGTGAATGTCGAGTGTGCCATGCGAAAATGAAAATTTGGAAGACTAGGGGCCCGAGATTTTGAAAAGTTTAAGGTAGAATTGCTAGTAAAGAAAAAGAGGCACAGCTAAGCACAAAAAAGAATAAGAATCCTTATTGCAAATCGAAAAAAGCAATATTAGTCACAATAGCTATAAACAAAACTTATCTTTGTATAATATCAAAATTCTAAAATTTCCTAAATTTACAAAAACTGACTTCCTCAAGAGTTGCGATTTTTATTTTTCTGTATCATGAAGGCACACTATTCTAACACTTTTAGTTTAATAGAGTAGATGGTGTAGGTTGTCAAAAAAAATTTCTGTAACATTTGGTGAAGAATTATAATTTCTATAAGCTTAAAAAATAGAAGATGAGTACTACTTCCATCGTCAAATTTGCAAAAATGCAACTTTATGAAGCCTCTAACAAAAAGCTAATGAAAACAACTTTAAAAAAATGATAAGGACCCTTCATCGAATTACTTTTTCTACCAGAAACCGTTGTTATAATGTTGTTAAGTCTGCTTATTTACTACTATATTACCCGCTTCCCCAAAATTAAAGGTTCTGTGGATTTGCTCATATATCCTCACAATGACTATCAATAATGGACTCTCTCAAAAATACACTGCTCTCTATCACTAAGGATACTCTACTCTCAAAAACACACTCTCTCTACTCGACTACTGATGCTAGACTAACTCCCTTTCCGGAAACTACCATCCGTAACCGAAAATTTAAATACTCTCTCCTTTTCTCACTTGTTGTCCCATTTCCTTATTCTCTCGTGTCACCTGCGTGAGATAAGTCATTATTTGACTAATCTCCATGTAATTACATGTCACAGGTGCCCCGCCGCTACCGTATAGTCCTTACTAATAACAAAATTGACAACTCATTTGCATAAGTTATCATTGTCCCAACTATTACAGTAAATATACGTGTATTACGGAATTACTGTCATAATACTATTTTATACAGTAATTCCATACACGACACATCGTCCTTACTATGAAACATTTAGTAATATATCACTAAAATCTCATTAGCGCGAGATTTGAATCTCTTATTTCTTTCTATATATTATACACGTATAATATATATACCCGAACGATCCCCACTACACGTGTTCCGAAACTCCCTACGTATCGATACATATATCCCTACGTCGATAAAAGCGCGGACCGCCTAGTTATTATGCGCGCGCTTGAATCTCGATCGATTCAAGATGGACGCAACTGAGCTCAAGCCGGCACGTAAACAACGTGTTTCGCGACCGGTTCACCGCGTGCGCGCGATCCCCACCGGCGGGGACGACGATAACCGTTCCGCGGGTATAGTGCGCGTGTGTAATGTGTATGCGCGTACGTATACTCACGGGTATACACCGTGCGTGAAGACGGCGACGAGTTCTCCCCACCAACGCTCCACGAGGTACTACGCACAGCGAGAATGGTAATGTTTACATCATTGTTTATTGCATATTTGCAATAAACAATGATGCAAAACTCCTGAAATAGGTAAGTATTAATATAATCTTTCACCAAATCCCCCCGTTACCTGGTTTTAATTATATTTCCTCGATAATTAATTCCTGATTTTCCTTATCCATTTTCCCCATTCAACACCCAATATTTACATATTTTTCTCTTATAGATGCTGGTGTCTTGGAGTAGCCGATCACCCCGAGAACCCCGCCTCCTGCAGCAGAGAACCCCGGAGCAGCTGACCAACAACTCATCGACGGCATCCCTACTACTGTTCCTGGATAACCTCCGAAGCAGGTAAGCATACTTCCAATTATAATATATCGATAATAACCCATACTAATATTTATTATTTCTTTTTAGGTGCCCCCCAATGATGACACCATCACAACTATGAAACCTTATTATTGTGTTATAATAAGTTTAACTTGTCATTTTAAATCATTTTAAAAGACGCTTTTTTGAGATATTTAAAAGAGACTGTCAGTATCACATATTTTCGCTAATTATTAATACTTTTTTCCTGGAATCGACTTCCCTACTTTTTTATACAAAAATTTGCAAGAATTGAACTTACTTTAAAGTTTCAAGCTTTATTTTAGCTATTTCATTAAAAAATATTTTTATGAGAAGAATTCGGAAAATCGTTGCGCAGCAACGCTTCAAACTTCAGACCCGTAGATTCTATCGTCGTATAGATACGATAGCTTTGAGCGCTAAGGCGTGCATATTTGGAAACGGTTACTAAAGAGTCTCGGGTTCAAATCTCGAGAGTTTAATTTTTTTTTAAATATTTGAATACATTTTTAATACATAATTTAACTGATTAACAACTAATTCAATAATTGCTTATTAAATCATTCAATTAATTATTAAAAAACCTCATGAATATTTAATTATCGATATAAATAAATTTTCAAATTTTAAAGATATTTAATAATTTAAGGTTAGGTTGATTTTTCAACATAATTACATAATAATATTTTTATTATACAAGATATTGGAATAGTTAGATTAGTTAAAGGGAATATTAATATAAATAATTAATATTTTTAAGATATTTGAGTATTTTTCTGTTACATATCGACATTAAGTAACATATTTAAAAAAAATTTATCTTATAAATGTTTGTTAGGTTAGTCCAAAGCCCTAGTAGTAATCGAGCATTTGAAGGTTAGGCCAAATTTGTAATTTGATAATAATAGAATAATTTTTTGAACATTTTATGTTACTTCGTTATTTTCTGGCTTTTTTATTCGTTTCAGTTTTGCTCAAAATTGTGCTAGGGTTTTTGCCCATTCTATTAAAATTTTATTCCAAAAATTAGGAGCAACCTAATTAATTAGGATCAATTATTAAAGAGAATAATTTACTTAATCACTTAGATGAGTTACCAACCGAAAAAGTTAAAAGCGTAAAATGAACGGAAGAAGGACGAAAAATCAATAAAAATATATTAATTTTTATGCTTAGAATGTGAATAATCATTCTTATTTTTTAAACCATATATTAGAAACAAATGTAAGTAAAAGATCTCTTGCTTCGAACTATTTTATATTTATCTTATATACGTAAATTTTAAATTGCTATTAATAATAAAAAAACAGAAAAATATAATAAAATTTCGTAAATACTATAAATATTAGATAATCAAATGAATTAATTCGATCTGACGGAGGCGAAGGAAAAAAAATCTTAAACGTAGATTTTTTGGCAACGTTTCGTTGGCGTGGTCTGCCAACCTCTTCAGGCTGTTTATTAAAAAAAAAAAAAATTCACAAAGTTATTTAAATATATACAAAATTAAACTTCGCACTGTAAAACACTGAGTGACAAGAGAAACAGAAACTAATGTACCTTTAATCGGATAAACCGATACGTCCAATGGTTGGATATACAATCAAATTCATGTACATTACCGTGTTACTACATATGTAGCGAAAGTAAACACAAGCAGCGTCTAGAGTTGACAGTTAGGCATTTAAATTTCTTAGAACTCGTAAATAAGAGTTATTTAAAAATTTTATATCATCTTTCTTATTAATATTGTTACGATCAAGTTTAATATGCACCATCTCGGAAATAAGACGCTTATTATAATTACATTCACTATCTACAATTTTTACACCATCCCAATCAAATTCGTGTTTAAAAAGCGTTACATGTTGATTCACTACCGATTCTGAATTTTTGTTTTTTTTATGTTCATTGATCCTGGTTTTTAATGATCGTTTAGTTTCACCAACATATGAAGCAGAGCAATTTTTACAACTAAACTTATACACTATATTTGTATGTTCAAATTTATTTGTTATGTCTTTACCTAATTTAATAATTGAATCGAAGCTTTTTTGTACAGAAGGTAATGTTTGGATGTTAAAAGAACGTAAAATGCATGATAATTTGTCAAAATTGGTAGAATAAGGTAGCGATATGTAATAAAGTCGGTTGACGTTTAGATTTGTCTGTTTGTTAATATTTCCATTTTTTATTTTATTCATACGAAAATGTACCGCTTGTCTTATGAATTTTAACTATGAATTTTTATTAATTATTTTTCAGGTCATCCAATCCAGCAAAAAAAGAATGTTATTTACAATTTGGTAGACCGAGCAATATAATACCCGATGTATGTTTCCATTCAAAAAATCTAAAAACTGTTCAAAAATTATTATTGACCAATGATTATCCGTTAAAATTCATAAGACAAGCGGTACATTTTCGTATGAAATAACAAGCACTCCAAAGCAGCATAGCCGACGAGCCTCAAATCCAGAATCGAAACCCCGAAAGTAATACAACATTTAGCATTCCTCCTCCCCAGCAGCAGCAATATCCCCAGCAGCAATATCCCCAGCAGCAATATCCCCAGCAGCAGCAGCAGCAGCAAGCAAATACGTCAATCCCATCTTTTAGGAATTGTTACTCCAATTGCAGTAATTTAGAGGATTCGCTTTTCACTAGAGAAAAAAGAACGGTGGAAATTTTCTCTAGATATCATATGAATAATCATCTTATTTTTTTAAACCATATATTAGAAACAAATGTAAGTAAAGATCTCTTGCTTCGAAACTATTTTACTATTTATCTTCTATACGTAAATTTTAAATTGCTATTAATAATAAAAAAACAGAAAAATATAATAAAATTTCGTAAATACTATAAATATTAGATAATCAACATGAATTAATTCGATCTGACGGAGGGCGAAGGAAAAAAATCTTAAACGTAGATTTTTTGGCAACGTTTTCGTTGGCGTGGTCTGCCAACCTCTTCAGGCTGTTTATTAAAAAAAAAAAAATTCACAAAGTTATTTAAAATATACAAAATTAAACTTCGCACTGTAAAACACTGAGTGACAAGAGAAACAGAAACTAACTGTCCTTTAATCGGATAACCGCTACGTCCAATGGTTGGATATACAATCAAATTCATGTACATTACCGTGTTATACATATGTAGCGAAAGTAAACACAAGCCGCGTCTAGAGTTGACAGTTAGGCATTTAAATTTCTTAGAACTCGTAAATAAGAGTTATTTAAAAATTTTATATCATCTTTCTTATTAATATTGTTACGATCAAGTTTAATATGCACCATCTCGGAAATAAGACGCTTATTATAATTACATTCACTATCTACAATTTTTACACCATCCCAATCAAATTCGTGTTTAAAAAGCGTTACATGTTGATTCACTACCGATTCTGAATTTTTGTTTTTTTTATGTTCATTGATCCTGGTTTTTAATGATCGTTTAGTTTCACCAACATATGAAGCAGAGCAATTTTTACAACTAAACTTATACACTATATTTGTATGTTCAAATTTATTTGTTATGTCTTTACCTAATTTAATAATTGAATCGAAGCTTTTTTTGTACAGAAGGTAATGTTTGGATGTTAAAAGAACGTAAAATGCATGATAATTTGTCAAAATTGGTAGAATAAGGTAGCGATATGTAATAAAGTCGGTTGACGTTTAGATTTGTCTGTTTGTTAATATTTCCATTTTTTATTTTATTCATACGAAAATGTACCGCTTGTCTTATGAATTTTAACTATGAATTTTTATTAATTATTTTTCAGGTCATCCAATCCAGCAAAAAAGAATGTTATTTACAATTTGGTAGACCGAGCAATATAATACCCGATGTATGTTTCCATTCAAAAAATCTAAAAACTGTTCAAAAATTATTATTGACCAATGATTATCCGTTAAAATTCATAAGACAAGCGGTACATTTTCGTATGAAATAACAAGCACTCCAAAGCAGCATAGCCGACGAGCCTCAAATCCAGAATCGAAACCCCGAAAGTAATACAACATTTAGCATTCCTCCTCCCCAGCAGCAGCAATATCCCCAGCAGCAATATCCCCAGCAGCAATATCCCCAGCAGCAGCAGCAGCAGCAAGCAAATACGTCAATCCCATCTTTTAGGAATTGTTACTCCAATTGCAGTAATTTAGAGGATTCGCTTTTCACTAGAGAAAAAAGAACGGTGGAAATTTTCTCTAGATATCATATTCAGTTCAAAGGCACAAGGAAAAGCGATCCAGAAACATTCCTAAGTAATCTCCAAGAATGCAAGGAGACATATAACCTCTCGATGGACGACATAATTAAAGCTCTCCCATCCGTGCTCGACGATGAAGCATGGGATTGGTTCAAGAGAGAAAAGAGCAGCTGGCGAAATATTATTGATTTTGTCGACGCAGTGCGATTGCAATACGGATCGGAGGAAATCCAGAGCAACTTGCGGCAAATAGTAGAAAATCGCACGCAAGGTCCAAATGAAGACATCTCGACGTATCTTTCAAAATTACGAGGGATATTGGATCAAATTAAACCTCCGCTTCCGCTAGCAGATCAATTGGACAGAGCATTTCGAAATTTGCATCCTAGCTACAGATGCAAGTTAGAAAGAAGCCAATTTGATAATTTTGCGCAGCTACAAAAGCTAGGCAAAAAAGAAGAAGCTAGGCGGTTACTCGACGTGACATACAAGCCACCACCAACATTGCAAGATTATGGCTTAGCAAAATATGGCTACGTCGACCCGAAGCAGCAAAAACCGCGCAGCCTAGCAGCAGTAAGCAGCTCGAACAATCCCAAAGCCTCATACCCCTCCCAGACCCCCAAAGAGCACACACCCAACCCCAGATACAACCAAGAGCAGCGATACACCAAGCCCAGCAGCTCCCAACCAAGAAGAGCAGCGCCGAACTCCCCTACATATATAGAAGCAGCAAAACGCGACCCCCCTAGATTAAGTAGCAGCAGCAGCACACAGCCAAAGCAGCCATGGAATAAGGTAGTCGCCAACACCAGCCAGAAGCAATGGCAAAAAGCAGCAACGACTCCACAAAGGCCCGACTCGCCAAGGAGCCAAAATCAGCAGCAACCCAGAAGCCAGAGCAATTTTAGAGCAGCAATAAGAGCACCAATAATCCCCAACCACCCTAGAAAGCAGAAAGAGCCCTGCTTTATTTGTGACCAATTGGGTCACTGGGCAGCAGAGTGCTCTCAGGTATTCAGTTACGGTTGTGGAGACCAGGGAGTCTACATTAGAGACTGCCCTAAATGCAGCACGAAGCAGCAGGGAAACGGCAGCCAGAGAAAATAAGGACCCGTATTTTCTCACCCAAAGCCCCCATAGGGTCTCACCCCTCCCAAATAGCAGCTAACGAGTCCCTTATTCAGCAAATTCCCGGCATAGATCCCCGTTTATTTTTTAACCTAGAGCTAAATGGACACAAGCTCATAGCACTGCTCGATGATGAAGCAGTGCACTCCTCTATAGGTAAAGGAATGAGTAAGGTGCTACAAGAGAAGCTCAGGAGATCTGACTGCAAAGCAGTAAAAGTGGCAGACGGTACAACAGTACCAATCCAAGGTATTGTAGACGTCTCAATATGTATTGACGGCGACAATATCATAATGCCCTTTCAGCTGTCGATCTACAGTATGATTGCATACTGGGGATCGATTTTAAGCGCAAGGTCAACATGAGGATAAATTATGAAAAGGATACGTGGTGGACTTCTAAAGGCATTACGCATCATTTTTATCCTCATGGCGAAGACCCAAGCTACATACCAGCCCTAGCCAGCATCGGAGGACTCAAAAGAGCTACCCTTTCTCAAGAAAAAATTTTGCAGCAGCTTTTAGATGAAATGATTCCCGCAGCCCCCAAAACATTAGGTACCACAAACCTAACGATCCATAGAATTGATACGCAAGGAGCCGAGCCCATTAGGTAGAGGAACCGCCGGTACTCGCCTAAAATGCTACAAGCAGGCTATGCGGAGGTCGATAGAATGCTACGTGAAGGCATCATCGAACCTTCCGATAGTCCATGGTCCAGCTGCCCCGTTATTGTCCCTAAAGGGAACGGAGCATATCGTTTCTGCATTGACTATAGGCAAGTCAATGCAGTAACTAAAAAAATAGCTTACCCCATGCGAAACATGGATGATATATTAGACCAGTTACGAGAAAGCTGCTACATAAGCAAGCTAGACCTGTCCCAAGCTTACCATCAAGTCCCCCTAGCCCCCGAAAGCCGAGAAATAACAGCCTTTGCCCTCCCAGGAAAGGGTTTATTTCAATTCACCCGCGTACCCTACGGTCTAGCAAACGCACCAGCAATGTTTCAGAAAATAATGGACAATTTGATAAAACCAGAGTGGGAACCGAATGTGTTCGCTTATTTAGATGACATAATCATCACAGCCAAAACCTTTGAGGAACACATTCGGTGGTTCAAAATAGTATTAGCAGCCCTTAAGAAAGCCAATTTGCAGCTAAACCGCGAAAAATCTGAATTTTGTTGCGCGGAGGTTACATACCTAGGTTATAAAGTTAACCAGGATAGCCTAAAAACAAATAATGACTAAATAAAGCCGATATTAGAATACCCAGCCCCTACTAATTTAAAGCAGCTACGGAGATTTACCGGATTAATCGGCTGGTATTCCCGATTTATTGACAAATTAGCAGACTACCGAGCACCCTTGAATTATCTTACAAGGAAAGATGTCAGATGGCACTGGCACAAAGAGCAGCAAGAAGCGTTCGAAAAGATGAAATTAGCCCTCACCCAAGCCCCCGTTTTAGCCCGACCCGATTTTTCCCTCCCATTTTCCCTCCAAACTGATGCCAGCGATTACGCTATAGCCGGAGTTCTCACGCAGGAGATAAACGGAGAATAGCATCCGATATACTACGTGAGCAGAACCCTAAGCAAAGCTGAGCGGAACTACACCGTCACGGAAAAGGAGTGCTTGGCCGTGTTATGGTGTGTAGACCGACTCAAGGGCTATTTGCAAGGGGAAGAGTTCACGGTAGTAACGGATCACCACAGTCTTCTCTGGTTGCACAATATTAAGGATCCAACAGGGAGATTGGCCCGTTGGAATACCATCCTCCAAAATTATAATATAAAATTTGTGCACCGCAAAGGAGCGTTACACAAAGTGCCGGATGCACTATATCGAGCCTACGAGAACACCGAAGCAGCAGCAGCCATATCAATAGACAGCAGCGATCCCTGGTATCAGACAAAATTAATAGCAGTAGCCAAATTCCCCAATAAATACCCCGACCTGAGAATAGAGAATAATCTATTATACGCCCACCGTCCCAATCCCCTAGTAGATCCCCTTGTCCCCGATCTCGATGCCTGGAAGCTAATTTTACCCCAAAACGACCGACCAAGAGCCCTTTACGAAGCCCACTACACGCCGCAAGCAGGTCATCTAGGCAATGACAAGACATACGCTAGATTGGCCACATATTATTACTGGCCAGGAATATATATGGATACATGCCAATATGTTAGAGCTTGCCAAGAGTGCCAAGCTCATAAAAGCAGCCAACAAGCTCCCGCCGGTCTTATGGAAGGCAGGAATATCAGTGCACCCTGGACAGTAGTAGCAGCAGATATTATGGGACCAAAGCCACCATCGAAACAAGGCTTCAAATTGTGTATTGTATTTGAACATTATTGTATTTGAAGACCTGTTCACGAGATACGTGGAGATGAAGGCATTAAGAAGAGCTGATGCAAAAAGCGTATTGCAAGCTTTCGACGAGCTTGTAATAAATAGATGGGGATGTCCCAAATACTTGATCACCGATAACCGAACAGAATTCGTTAATCGGATGGTCACAGAAAAGCTAGCATATTACGGGATTACGCAGTCTACAATCCCTCCATATTTCGCGCAAGCCAACCCTGTGGAAAGGGTTAATAGAAATATAAAGCCAATGATCAACAGCTATTTAGCTGATGATCATAGAAATTGGGACACACATCTAGGCGAATTTTGTTTTGCATTAAATACAGTCGTGCACTCCTCCACCAAATATTCACCAGCATTCCTGAATTTTGGTAGGAACCCTATTCCCATAGCTCTGGTCAAAAAGCACATTGAATCCCCAACCCAAATTCCCGCCCCAGATACGCAGCAATGGATAGAGCGATTGCATAGATTGCCAGCAATCTACAACCTAGTAAAAAGGCATACCGAAATAGCCACAGCCAAGCAAGCACGGTATTACAATAGAGGTCGTAGAGACATACAGTACCAATTAGGAGATTGAATTTGTCGCCGTAATCGTGTGCTATCGTCAGCCGACGATAACTTCGCAGCTAAGCACGCACCCAAATATATAGGACCCGCAAAAATAATTCAAATATTCTCCCCTAGCATATATTTAGTGGAGAATGAGAGCAGCAAACGACAAATTAAAGTTCACGTTAGCGATTTAAAACGGTATGTCCCTCCCCGAAATGTAATTCCACCCCAATGTCCGCAAACGCAGCAGCAACAATTATCGCAAAGCATCCGAATCACGAATCCGCCCATTAACCCAGCTACCCGTAAAAGAGGTCGTCCCAAGAAAATTATACCTGACCCCAATATGTCCCCTAGCAGCCCACCCAAACGTCAGCTCAGACCCCGGAAGTAATAACCAAAATACCCCCTTTTATCTGCAGCAAGCAGCCACAGCAAGCAGCAAAACATGAAACCCTACATTCTCTCTTCCTATTTACTTTTTTACTAACAGCAGCGTAATGTACTAACAATACTAACAAATACCCCAGCAGCCAAGAAATAATATACACAAATTTCTTATTAATTACGTTGTCTTAAGAGAAAAATATTTTAAATGATTTAATGAGCAAGCAAAATAATGAGGCAATAGCAGCAATATGGCAAAGCAGCAAGGCATGCACCAATCTTATAATTTAATAGCAGAATAATATACCATATTTTCTCTACTTATTTATATTTTTATTACACCTTATCTATATCTAACTTATATTCCATAATATTTTTCTGCAATTGAAAGTATTCAATTCGAAAACACCTTCCAAGAAGGTGTCAAAACCCGCAAGTATTGTGCTATTCTAATCAAACTTTGAAAATTGTTATCTGATAAATAAATTCTGCAACTCAATCTGACATTGTTATCTGATAAATAAATAATTTTAATTTCTAACTACCTTATTTTATCTATTTCTTTGAATTTAAATGAAACATTTTTATAAATATTACGAAAATTTTGTATAAAAAATTTCTGCAATTGAAAGAATTGAAATCAAACTGAAATCGACAAGTATTTTGAATCGTACCATAAATTTATATTTTATATAAACATTTTTATATATATTACTTAAACTTCGTAAAAAGTTTCTGCAATTGAAAGCACTGAAATCAAACTGTAATCGACAAGTATTTTGAACCATGCAAAAATTTCTACCAATCTGAATACAGATTTTTTTATATGAAAAGTATCTTACACTATTATTTTTCATTTCTGGCCCTCACATGTTTTACAGTAATAAATAAATAATATTCTAATGATATGAATTTGTGCAAAATTAATTTCTGCAATACTAATAAAATGGACATTTCTTTTTTATTCTTTTAAATAATAAAATAATACTTGCACCACCGTTGGTTAAACGCTTCATATATGTGTTAATTCTGACTTACTAATGTATTCCTTTACATTTATGAAAGTATATAATACCGTGAAGAAACTGCAATGAGTAATAATATATAAATATTGCAATACTATCTGGCAATTTTAATATCCTACATCACCAATGATAAAATAGACATCATTACTTTTATCTAATAATGTTCCTAAAAGAGGCCTGCGATGGCTTGGTCGGTAGGGCGACGGACTCGTAATCTAGAGGTCCCAGGTTTGATTCCCGGCCCCGGCCGATTGATACAAGCACGACTAGCGACTGTATTTTCAGCAAGTGCTTTCTTCACCAAGACATCGTATGACCTCCGTCGCTGATTAGCAAGTTTTTCTTAGTAGTTATGTAAAATAATTATTATTTCACTTAACTAAGAATATACAATCTCCATGATTTTACCAATTAATTAATTAATTAATAAGATAAAAGCTAAGATGTATGTAATTATTTATAAAATGTAACATCAGCTAATATAGTCAGAATTAACACATATATGAAGCGTTTAACCAACGGTGGTGCAAGTATTATTTTATTATTTAAAAGAATAAAAAAGAAATGTCCATTTTATTAGTATTGCAGAAATTAATTTTGCACAAATTCATATCATTAGAATATTATTTATTTATTACTGTAAAACATGTGAGGGCCAGAAATGAAAAATAATAGTGTAAGATACTTTTCATATAAAAAAATCTGAATTCAGATTGGTAGAAATTTTTGCATGGTTCAAAATACTTGTCGATTACAGTTTGATTTCAGTGCTTTCAAATGCAGAAACTTTTTACGAAGTTTAAGTAATATATATAAAAATGTTTATATAAAATATAAATTTATGGTACGATTCAAAATACTTGTCGATTTCAGTTTGATTTCAATTCTTTCAATTGCAGAAATTTTTTATACGAAATTTTCGTAATATTTATAAAAATGTTTCATTAAAATTCAAAGAAATAGATAAAATAAGGTAGTTAGTAATTAAAATTATTTATTTATCAGATAACAATGTCAGATTGAGTTGCAGAATTTATTTATCAGATAACAATTTTCAAAGTTTGATTAGAATAGCACAATACTTGCGGGTTTTGACACCTTCTTGGAAGGTGTTTTCGAATTGAATACTTTCAATTGCAGAAAAATATTATGGAATATAAGTTAGATATAGATAAGGTGTAATAAAAATATAAATAAGTAGAGAAAATATGGGAATTAGAATCGAGGATATTTTTATCTTATACTTTAAAATTTATCAGACAGATAACAATTTCATTTATCAGATAACAATTTTCAAAGTTTGATTAGAATAACACATATACTTGCGGGTTTTGACACCTTTTTGAAAGGTGTTTTTGATTTGAGTACTTTCAATTGCAGAAAACTATTATGGAGTATAAATTACTTATAAAAAGGTGTAATTAAAATATAAATAAGTATAAAAATAGAATTATCTTAAAAATGCAATAATTAATATATTTAAGTGTTTATAATAGAATTATCTTAAAAATGCTAACACATATACTTGCGGGTTTTGACACCTTTTTGAAAGGTGTTTTTGATTTGAGTACTTTCAATTGCAGAAAACTATTATGGAGTATAAATTACTTATAAAAAGGTGTAATTAAAATATAAATAAGTATAAAAATAGAATTATCTTAAAAATGCTAACACATATACTTGCGGGTTTTGACACCTTTTTGAAAGGTGTTTTTGATTTGAGTACTTTCAATTGCAGAAAACTATTATGAAGTATAAATTACTTACAAAAAGGTGTAATTAAAATATAAATAAGTATAAAAATAGAATTATCTTAAAAATGCAATAATTAATATCTTATATTATATTAAAGTGGATCGACTTTTGGTCTCCGGTTCTCCGGTTCTCCGGTTTTTTAATAATGCATTTTTATAGTTTCAAAGTTTTATTTTAATTGGACTTTACACTTTTGGGCCTTACATTTTTTGGACCTTACATTTTTGGGCCTTATAAATTTTGGGCCTTACATTATTGGCAACGGAATTGTAAAGTTTTATTTTAATTGGACTTTACAATTTTAGGCCTTACAATTTGAGCCTTACATTTTTGTCCTCATAAATTTTGGGCCTTACATTTTTGGGCCTTATAAATTTGGACCTTACATTTTTGGACCTTATAAATTTTGGGCCTTACATTTTTGGACCTTATAAATTTTGGGCCTCACGTTTTTGGGCCTTATAAATTTTGGGCCTTACATTTTTGGGCCTTATAGTTTTTTTAAACAAATAGATATCAACTACTATGTCGATATTATTACCAGAAAATTATCTTAATAACAATAATTAAAATAACATTTGATTACGTAATTAAAATTAATAAAATTTCAACACTGGAACATACAATAAATCAAATTAATTTTCATTGTTTATTTTACAAACTTATTTTTGCAAAAATTTCAAATTACAATTATTATGTTATTAAATTAAATTACAATTATTATGTTACAATTGTACTCTATGCACTTGTATATTTCATAAGATATATTTTATTTAATATATCGTTTTTATTGTTTATATAATTTATAAATTCAGCAAGTATTCATCGAAATCATCTTTAACAGAAAAATTAAATTATATCATTATATATTAAATGTATAATTAATTAAACATTAGATAAAATATTCAAATAAATATTACTGTTTTTAAAATACCATTTAGAAGATTTATATCCAATATGCATATGTCACATATTATTGATATTATATATGTTATATCTGTAACAAAAACATTTTTATTATTAATTATAAATAAATTGACAAAGTCAAAACTTTACCCTTTAACTTAATCATTAAGAAATACTACTGCATTTTTGATTATTTCGATAGTCTTAATAAACTAATCAGGATACTGAAATACAAAAAGACTTATTGTATTTCAAACAATGATAATTTAAAATGAAAATAAGATAATTTTATAATATACCTTGTGACTTTAATCGTACGGAATGCCATTAGGAATATAATATTTTATTGATATAATATTAATTGGAATGCTGCTGCCGTTTGTTATTTTTATTCAGCGCTGCATTCATTGGAATGCTGCTGCCCTTTGTTTTTTTTATTCAGCGCTGCATTTATTGGAATTATGGTTGGTCCACTGTCCGAAAGCGACGGGTTTAAATATTTATTAACTATGATCGATCGGTATTCTCGATGGCCGGAAGCCATTCCGATATATGATATCACGGCCGAGACTGTCGCACGAGCATTTTTTGACAATTGGGTGTCGCGTTATGGAGCCCCAGAAGTCATAACAACTGATCAGGGGGTGCAATTTGAGTCTGGATTATTCAGGGCCCTACTAGAATTAATAGGCTGCGAGAGATTACGTACCAGCGCCTATCATCCAGCATCTAACGGGATGGTTGAGCGTTGGCATAGGGATATCAAAGTTGCGCTTATGTGTCAGGCTGAGAATCCAAATTGGTCGCGTTATTGTCCACTGTTTTATTGAATTAATATTTAAAAACCATTTGTACTGCGTTTTAAAAAAGAAAAAAAAAAAAGAAAATAATTTGTGATTACACGCTCTCGAGTAGTGCAAACTGACAT
>JANSJX010000372.1:0-31044 GCA_026168455.1 Theocolax elegans
TAAATACCATAATAGAATAGCTGATAATCGGTTTGTTGTTTTGTATAATCCTTATTTATTGTTAAAATTTAATTGTCACATTAATGTCGAAGTATGCTCAACAGTCCAATGTATAAAATACTTATTTAAATATGTTATAAAGGACATGACTGTGCGAATATAGAAATACGTGACACAGGTATCAGATCAAAAGACAGTTCTAATTTAACTCATGATGAAGATATTGAAAGCAATGAATATAATACTATTAGAATACCCTCTACACGAACTTTCACATACCATAATAAGATTAGCTATTCACAATGAAGCTGAACAAGAAGTGTATTTTAAAGAAGGAAAAGAAACAGAAATTTAAAAAAAAAAGTAGAAACGACGTTAACAGCATACTTAAAATTAAATCAAATCGATTCTGATGCACGAAATTATTTATATTCTGAAATACCATTAAATTATGTATTTGATAATAATTCAAAAACATGGAATAAAAGAAAAAAAACAAAAAACCTGTATTAAGCAGAATGTATTTAGTGAATCAAAGGATCGAAAACGATATTTTATAAGATTATTACTTTTACATGTCAAAGGAGTATCATCATTTCAGTGTTTACGTACTGTTGATGATATAATTTATTCTACATTTTATGAAGCTTCTATAGCTAGACATTTGGTTAATGAAGATAAAGAATGGGACAGATGTTTGGAAGAAGCAACACAATTACACTTTCCTACTGCTCTTTGTGAATTATTTGCATATATTTGTATTTTTCACAATCCTATTAATGCAAGAGATTTGTATGAAAAATAGAAACACTTTTTTTACCACCCAAAATATGAACAAAATGCTGATGAAAACCTAGCATTAAACATTATTGATAAGAATCTACAATTGAATGGATATTCTTTAAATAATTTTAATTTACCCGTTATATCTACATTTATAGACGATTATGCTGATAAATCAACAACACATAACAAAAGTTGCACATTTACTGAAATAAACGTCAAAGTAAATTCTTTAAAAATCATAACAAAGACATTTTCGATACTATCGTGCAACATTTAAAAATTGAAGACAAAAAAAGCTTTTTTATTGATGGACCAGGAGGAAGTGGGAAAAGCTGTTTACTTAATGTTCTAATAGACTATCTTAAATTCTCAAACATTTCATTTTTATGTGTTGCTTGGACAGGGATTGCAGCAAATTTATTACATAACAGGAAAACAGTACACACAACATTTAAACTACCACTTAATATCACAGAATGTACTATATGTAATATTAAATCTAATTCAATAGATGGTAAAAATTTAAAAGAAGTTCAAATTATAATATGAGATGAAATATCTATGACATCGAAATATGCTTTTGAAGCAGTCAATCGCCTATTTCAAGATATATGTAATAATAAAAAAATATTTGGTGGTAAAATGTTGGTTGTTTCAGGCGATTTTAGGCAAACATTACCAGTTATACGACATGGTAGTCGTACTGAAGTTATTGAAAACTCAGTTAAAAACAGTTACTTATGGCCGAATTTTATATGTATGACACTAAATGAAAATCTTCGAGTGACAGATAATGACAATTATTTTAGACAATGGTTATTAAATGTAGGTGAAGGTAAACGTTTAAATATGTATGAAGAAGAAAATGAACTGCTTGAAATCCCTCTTGATTTAATAACAAAAGAAAATGATATCATTGCAGAAATTTTTGGAAATGAAATAAAAATAAATGATAAAGATTTAAATGATAAAGTTATATTAGCCTTCACCAACAACGACGTAATTGAAATAAATAATAAAATTTTGGCTATAATGGAAGGGCAAATTATTGAATACTTAAGTGTAGATACAGCAGAAGATGATAATGGAGAAAACTTAGATGTTATGTTACCTACAGAATTTCTTAATTCCCTTACACCTAATGGACTTCCTCTACATAAATTACAATTAAAAGTAGGTGCAATAGTAATTCTTCTAAGAAATTTAAATGTGAATGAAGGTCTTTGTAATGGAACAAGATTATTAGTAACAAAACTTATGAAACATTTAATTAAAGCAGAAATTATAAGCGGAAAAAAAATTGGAAAATTAGTTTTAATACCAAGAATCACTTTCTCACCATCTGAAGAAGATATACCATTCAACATGCGCAGAAAACAATTTCCCATTCGATTAGGTTTTACAATGACTATTAATAAATCACAAGGACAGTCATACAAACAAGTTGGTATCTATTTACCATCTCCAATTTTTAGCCATGGTCAATTATACGTAGCTCTTTCAAGAGCTAAAAGTAGAAAAAATTTAAAAATATTACTGTTAAACAATGCAAAAATAGAAAATGATAAATTAAAAAATAAACACAAAATTTACACTAACAATATAGTGTTTAAAAAAGTATTGTAAATGTGTAGACGAAAATTTATACACACATTTTATATAAATTTTATAAATAAATAAAAATGGAAGTATGAAAAAAAACATTAAAATATTACAACTATTGAATGATTAAAGTGAATATGCAAAATAATTAATAATTGTTTGCGCTGAAAATTATTAAAATACAATTGAAAACCGGCTGCAACATATCATATTGTAAATGACAAATCATTACATTAGTTATAATAAATAAAAAAAATGAAATATAAGAAAAATCCATTGAAATATTACTACTACTGAATCATTAAAATAAATATGCAAAATAATTGATAATTCTTTGCGCTGTAAATCATTAACATGATTAAAAACCGGCTGCAACATATAATATTGCAAATGAGTACAAAAAAGTATATACTCATTACATCAATTACTAAAAAAATAGAAAATATAACAAAACTTCAGAAACAAGTAAAATTATATAATACTAAAACCAAAATTCCCATTAGATAAGCTATCTTCTGAAAACCTGTGTAACGAATTTAATATCATGATTGCCGTAATATAATAAATATCTGCATTGAGCGTCATCAAAAAAGTATTAAAAGACAGGTTAAAATATATACTGTATCATGTAATTAATTATCTCGTTACAAAATGGAATTTGTAATAAAAAAAATATGACTCTTGAAATGTATACCTTACCACCACGTCCTCGTCGTAAGAGTCGGATAACAACATTGATATGTTGGCTAACGCTGGAAGTAAAAATTTATTTTACAGATCCACTGCCATCAACTATACTCGACAAATCAAAATAGCCTGCCGTTCGACAAAACTTACAGACTTCAAAAAAGAATCAGAGTTTCCCAAAATACAACGACCGAAAGTTTAATTCTTATAATAACGTATAAACAGGTATTTAAAATTATTATTTAAAAACTTAAATTTGTTAAAATTTTACAATTAGAATTATATTTGCATATATCATGTATAAAATATTTCGACAGAGCCGCCATTTAGATACAATCACTCACCCAACGTGCGTAAAAAATGATTTTCATAACACTCAATTTTATAATAACAATTACTATACAGATTCTATTAAATACCAAAATTTTTAAATATGCATTATAAAAACCAGCACTTTGAAATAATACTACATTCACATACAAATTAAAACCATATATAACACAACGACAGTATTATATACCACTTTATAAAAAATTTTACTACCGCCATTAAAGAAAAATATAATTTATGAGAGTATATAACATGCTTATTATATTTTATGTATTCTGTAAACACAATATATTACATCAATTTATTTAAAATTACGATACCCCCCCAAATGGAAATTATTTTATGTGTGTGCATTTTAAATATATTAAATATATGGACATATTTCACTTTCTTTCTGAACACACGCACACACACCTTCTTTATAATAACCTATAATGATTATTTTTACACAGACACAATATATATATATATATATATATATATACTTTTTTTTACTCTTTGTCATATTTATTTTCTTTCTGTATTTAATTCTATCATTATTAGCGTCAAAATTTAACAGTATACTTTTCTTTCCTTAACTTACACTGTTACAGAGCCGTTATTATGTTACTATTAAATGGATCATGCATTGAAAAAATCTATGATTCTTGAAATGTATACCTTACCAGCACATCCTCACCGTAAGAGTCGAATACAACATTCATATGTTGGCTAACGCTGGAAGCATAAATATATTTTACGGAGCGTGTGTTACAACTATACACGAAAAATCTAAATGACTTCAGTACAACATGTCTTGGTCTGCAGAAACGACATCAGGTTTTCATCAAATACACTATCCAAGAGCCTAACTCTCATCCAATAATGTATAAATAGTTATTTAAAATTATATCAAATAAAACGAAAACATTGGAAAGTCGACACAAAACATATGGAGTTCTCACATCTTTTCAACTCGTCTACGCGAGATCAAGATTCGAGATGCCTTTTTGAAACGATTGCCCGCTCATATACTAAAAGGACCCCTGCAATAATGATGAAAATGGAGTCGAAATCTCACGAATGATTGACATTTGACGGATTCTTTGAATGTCACGAAATAATTGATAGTCATTAGATGATCAAGTTTTCAGTTGAACTTTATTTTCAGTTCTGTCTTTGATGTTTTTTTAATCTATAACCTCTTTTAAAAAACCAAAATATTGGAAAGTCGACACAAAACATATCGAGTTCTCACACTCTTTTCAATCGTCTGTACACTAGTTGTTACATGTAATTTTAAAGAAATTTTGATTAATTTTAAAACTTTGGTAGTTAACTATCATATTTTGTTTATTTCTCAATTTTTTTTACAAAAACGACATCTCAGTCACCACATTAATTATACCATAATCCTCTACGCAATGCGCAAATTATCATTGTTGGTGTTAAGGGTAGAGTACGGTTATAAAAATATTTTTGTAATTTTTATAAAATATTATGTGAAATCTCATGTTTATAAAATATATTATAAAAAATATTCTTTTTTGATGATTTTTCACACAATCATTAAGTAAAATATTAAAATATTATCAAAAATAGGCTTAAAACAGGTGCAAATACAAAAAACTCCTTGCAGGATAAAAGTTATCGAAGGGCTTTAATCCAAGAAAATTTAAATTTATATGCATATAAACTTCAATTTTACACAGCGAATTTGGTGTATCTATAAAAATGCAATTTCTGCCTTGATAAACCCAATTGGTTTACTAATTATTTAAAAAATGTAATGTTTTTCATTTAAAAAATGAACATAAAAATGTCACATTTAACTTTAAAGAAAAAAGGCTGTGCAATTATTTTACATATACTCATCTAAAATAAGCACGATCAAAATACAACCGAGTGAGCGTTAGCAAGCGAGGTATCTGTTGCCAGTACAAGAATTAATTTAAATGTATTGTATAATTTTGATGAAAATAATATTAAATTATTATAAATAATATTAAAAAATTATTTAATAAATTTATATCAAATATTGTTATTTTAATATTTTTTGATGTTTCACTTTTTAATTTTAATCTGTTAATTTAAATTATCAAATAAAATAAATAACTAAACCGACACGGTGGCGGAGTGGCGGAGACGCACCTCGGCCGGTCACGGAAGTTAAGCAGCACTGACAAGGAGACCCTCATATGTTTGGGAAACGGATCGTGCCCAGCTTGTAGTATATGTTTTCTAATACAAAAATATGAAAAAAGCCAGAGCCGCAGACTCTAACAATCGTTCTTTCAAAAGTTATACGCTGTTAAAGCAAAATTTCCAAAGAAAAGAGACTTTACTTTAAACGCTTATAACTTCTGACTTATCAAATATTGATATTCAAACCAAAGTTTACTGAAAAGCTAAGATAAAATAGATACATTTTAAAAAAAAGTACGTTCAAATCCGTTAAAATGGAGCAGAGTTATAGCCGAATTAAGAATTTAAAGAAATTTAGCTTAAAAAAATCAATAGAATTTGTACTGCTCAATTTTTGTTTAAAATTGCTTCTAATTCTTAATTTGGTTATAACTCTGCTCCATTTTAACGGATTTGAACGTACTTTTTTTAAAAATGTATCTATTTTATCTCAGCTTTTCAGTAAATTTTGGTTTGAATGTCAATATTTGATGGATCAGAAGTTATAAGCTTTTAAAGGTAAGTCTCTTTTTTTTGGAAATTTTGCTTTAACAGCGTATAACTTTTGAAAAAACGATTGTTAGAGTCTGCGGCTCTGGCTTTTTTCTTATTTTTATATTAGAAAACATATACTACAAGCTGGGCACGATCCGTTTCCCAAACATATGAGGGTCTCCTTGTGAGTGCGGTTCGCACTTGGATGGGTTTGGCTTTCGTGGCGGGTTAGATGTTTTTTCGCACTTCACAACGTGAGCGGGAGGTGTGAAACATTCGGTTTCGGTGTCAAGGCCTACGCAATGTGACTTTGACACCCAAAAAGAATGTTTCGAATACACCGGCCATCTCGGATGAGGTTTTCCCTGCTTCACAGGTTTCCCTCATCCACGGGCATAACCCCGGGCGAATGCGAGATGGTGGGGTTTTAAGGGAGGGATAAAGCACCCACACATAGGTGGTAGGTGGACACCGTTAAAGTCCCCCAGGGGATAAACGGTAGGAAGTGCCAGGAAAAAGAGAGCACAAATGAAGAATAAAAAAAAAATAAATAAATAAATAACTAATAATAATAATAATGCGTGTGATAAATTATATATATGGGTGGTTCTCTGTGACATCGAAGATGAAAAAAATAAATATTGCTATAACTGTGGGAATATGTTTTAGAGGTATCCAGTAGTTCTCCTGAATTTTTTCAGATTTTTTCTGGGCCATTATTTTAAGTTACAGAGAGTCAAAGTTGACATTTTAGCATTTTTTTGCATTATATGCCCATTTTCATGAATTTTTAGCTCCCAGGGGATACATTTTTCACTAAAAACATAAGTATGACTTTTTTTGTAAAATTTTCCGAACTTTTCATTAAAAATACTTTTAAAGACATAAATGTATGCTGTCACACTCTTGTAAGCCATTTAAACCTTAAATAGTGAAAATCAGCAATTCTGCTCCGGACTCTGGTAACCTAATACTGTCTAAAAGATGTCTTTTTATAGTCAGAAACTGCCTAAAAATTTCCAGAGTGGGTCTAAATCATTAAGATCACTTATGGTCAAAATATCCGGGAAAAGTACCCGAAATATTAATAGAAATGTATATTTGTTGCCTTATAACGATGAATCTAGTAGCATGATCATTGCAAAAAAATTTATGCACTTACCTTGGAATGGTAGAAAAGTATCTCCACTTGTTTCAGTATCCATCTAATCTCCTATATAAGCTGCTAAAAATACAAATATTATTATACAAATGTAAAAAATTAATTTTTAAACATTTATAATGCTGGATTTTTAGTTTTACATCCCTTACAAGAATTATAATACTAATCTGAAGGATTACTATAAAAGTATCAACATTATTATTATTATTATTCAGCAATACATTGTTCAGATTTCACAAACTTGTCACTGTCACGTTATCATATTATTCATTATAATTATATATCCGCTTTATTTATATATCTTTTGTATTAAATACGTATATTCAGTTATTGTAATAATGATGTTTATATATTTATAGTAACCCTTCAGATTAGTATTATATTTCTTGTAAGGAATGTAAAACTAAAATTCAGCATTATAAATGTTTAAAAATTAATTTTTTACATTTGTATAATAATATTTGTATTTTTAGCAGCTTACAGGGGATTAGATGGATACTGAAACAAGTGATGATACTTTTCTACCACTCCAAGGTAAGTGCACAAATTTTTTTGCAATGATCATGCTAATAGATTCATCGTTATAAGGCAACAAATATACATTTCTATTAATATTTCGGGCACTTTTCCCGGATATTTTGACCATAAGTGATCTTAATGATTTAGACCCACTCTGGAAATTTTTAGGCAGTTTCTGACTATAAAAAGACATCTTTTAGACAGTATTAGGTTACCAGAGTCCGGAGCAGAATTGCTGATTTTCACTATTTAAGGTTTAAATGGTTTACAAGAGTGTGACAGCATACATTTATGTCTTTAAAAGTATTTTTAATGAAAAGTTCGGAAAATTTTACAAAAAAAGTCATAGTTATGTTTTTAGTGAAAAATGCATCCCGTGGGAGCTAAAAATTCATGAAAATGGGCATATAATGCAAAAAAGTGCTAAAATGTCAACTTTGACTCTCTGTAACTTAAAATAATAGCCCAGAAAAAATCTGAAAAAATTCAAGAGAACTACTGGATACCTCTAAAACATATTCCCACAGTTATAGCAATATTTATTTTTCATCTTCGATGTCACAGAGAACCACCCATATATATAAAATTTATTTTTATCTTATTTCTTCAATCTTGAGGGTCATTTTCAATTCAAGTTTTATAAATCATTTATGTAGCATTGCTTATGTCGTATGTGACATAAATAATATAAGTAGCATGTGAAGCTTATGTCATTCGTGTTTAAGATGCAACTTAAAATTGATCATAAACTCAATTTATATCACCGTCATAATCAACATTTTAGCGGTTTGTTTACGGCAATTGTAATGAAAGCTACCAAACCTAAAAACATTGGTTTGCGCATGCGCATTAACGTTACTGGAGCGAAAGACACAATCACAAACTAGTGGCTCACTGTGTTTTATGTTGCTGCAGTAAGTATGTCCATTAGCTTGCGAGCTGTCTTTCTGCTAAGTTCCCTAAGCCCTTCTTCCCAGTGTCCGCTTATTGCGTTTCCGAGTGCGGCTTTAGCTTGTCTGCATCCTGCAGTTTTTACCCAAGCCCTTTGGTGTTCCTTCACCAGCCATTCCTTTAATAATTCTATGAGGTGGCTATGTGGCATCTTCACCATCATGCTTGGTTCCGCATGTTTTCCATTTGTACCTATCTTTGCTAGGTCATCGGCTATCTCGTTACCACGTATACCTACATGACTTGGTATCCATGTTAGCGTTAGCCGCTTATTCAACACTGCCAGTCTATTTAGTGTCTTATGACATTCCCAAATTAGTCTGGACTTAGTGGTGTGACCATTCAGACTCTGTAACACAGTTCTGCTGTCCGAGTAAATGTATATCTCTTCGTCTTTGCGATTCTCCTGTGCCGCTTTAGCACATTGCAGGATTGCAAATGTTTCCGCTTGGAAAATGGTATTGTATTCCTTTAAGGAATATATCCTACCCTTCCCATTTTTTCTGCAGTATACCCCTGCTCCGACTCCCTGAATTCTTGGACCCATCAGTATACCAGAGTTCTTTGCCCTCCGGCACCCTAACACGTCCTTGACTCCAGTCATCTTTGCTAGGCAGACTGACTCTGTATCTCTTATCGAATAGGAACTTAGTGCTGCATCTATCAGTTCCCTCGTATAAGTTCTCTCTTAGATTTCGCGGGAGCGTACTTAGGAGTCCCCTGTCCGCCCGTCGATCTAAGAGATTTCTAACTCTTAAGTATCCTTTTATGGCTTCTGACTTAAGACTGAGCTGAAAGGGCTCAATATTCGTTATGACCCCCATAGCTTGTACTGGCGTGGTTCTTAGAGAATTGGTGATGCAGCGCAGGACCAATCCTCGTACCCTTTCCAGCATTTGGTTCGCAGTTTTCAAACCTGCTCGCTTCCACCAAATCACTGCCGAATACGTGAGTTTTGGTTTCAGAATTGCTGTGTAAATCCACATCATGGTTTCTGGTTTAAGACCCCAGTTCAAGTGCAGAGCTCTACGTGTTTGCCATAGTACTCTTATAACTTTATTACACTGATTCTCAAGGTGCTCTTTCCAGTTTAACTTACTATCAAGAATGACACCTAGATATTTAGCTTTTTCTTTTATTTCTAGCCGTTTTCCTCCATATTCGAGGTGTTTTATGCTTGTTTTCCACTTATATTTACGTGTAAACACCATAACTTCCATTTTTTCCGGGTTAACCGACAGTCCACCTCCTTGGCACCACTTATATACCTTATTCAAGGCATTTTGCATGATGTCAAATAGTGTTTCTAAAAATGGTCCTCTAACTATTATTGCTAGATCATCTGCATATCCTACAACCTCACATCCCGTGTTGGTTAGTAGGCATAATAGTGTGTTCATTGCAAGATTCCAGAGGGATGGGGAAATAACCCCCCCCCCCCCTGTGGGCATCCCGTGTTCACCCAGCCAGTTACCTTGGTGTTACCCTTGGTCATTACCAGCTTTCTGTTTGATAACATGAGTTCGACCCAGTCAGTAACTGGCTGAGCTATTCCATGTCTCCTCATTGCCTCCTTGATTACTCTTTTGGAGGTATGGTTGAAAGCTCCTTCTATGTCTAAAAAGACCACTAGAGCGAAGCCTCCGTTTTCAATTTGTTCTTCAATCAGGTTCACTATTTTGCACAGAGCAGTCTCAGTAGAGTGTCCTGCTCTGTACGCATACTGATCCCTATGAAGTGGTCGTTCTTTTAAAGGTTTATCTTTAATATGTCTATCTATGAGCCTTTCCATTGTCTTCAGCATAAGCGATGTAAGACTTATAGGTCGGAAGTCTTTAGGAGAAGTATAGCTCCCCTTACCTGCTTTCGGAATGAACGTCACTCTCGTTCCCTTCCAACTTTCTGGACTATGGCATAATTCCAGACTTGCCCTAATAAGTCTGGTCATTGGACGGATAATGCACTCCCCCGCCCTTTGTAATAGTGCGGGGTAAATACCATCCAGTCCTGGTGACTTATATGGCCCAAAAGATCCGATGGCCCACCTGACTTTGTCATCTGAGGTAATTTCGGTCCCCAGCACACTGCATGATCCGGTTTGGATCACCGCATGCTGGTTTCCCGTTCCGTAGTCGTTTGACTCATGAACTTCCATCGCCCCTTCCCCTTCTTTCGAGAAATCCGGGTAGAAGGATTCGATCAGGCGGTACAACGTTTCTTCGTCCGTCAAGGTGTATTTCCCATTTGGCAGTTTAAGTGCTCCCAATATAGCTTCCGGATTTTTTGACAAGATCTTGTCCAACCGGGCTGCCTGTGAGCCTTTTTCTATGTCGCTGCAAAAGTTGGCCCATGATTCTGCTTGTGCCTTCCTAATTGCTGCTCGATAGCTGTCTCTTTTACTTGCGTAATGATTCCACTCGTCTGCTGTACCTTTTTTTTGGGCCAGCTTATAGGTTCTCCTTACTTGTTTCTTGAGACACTCTAGGTTCTCGTTCCACCAGTAGGTTTTATCTCGCTTACCCACCAATGTGGGTCTACAGTTGTTCTCAAAAGCTGAGATAATTCCTTTATTTAGTTTATCAGCAGCTTCTTCAAGCTCCTTCCAGTTTCTTATATGTTCTGGAAAATTTGCTAGTGAGCTGCTTATTTCTTCCTTGTAGGTTATCCAATTTGTCTTCTTCGGTTTCCTGGTCCATGTTCTAGGATTTGTACCAGGTCCCACTAACTCGAAAACAATTTTGGCATGATCAGATAGTGTCGGTTCATCAGATACCCTCCACCTCTTGATCCTATTTGTAATTTCTCCAGTACATAACGTGATGTCCAATACCTCTGCTCTAAGTTTATTACAGAATGTTGGCGTTGTACCAGTGTTTAGAATATCTAGTTTGGTTGTGGCTAGATATTCTACCAGTTCCTCTCCTCTCCTATTGATGTCTGTGCTCCCCCACAGTATGTGATGTGAGTTAGCGTCACAGCTTATTAGGAGCGGTAAGTTTTTACTCTCACAGAAGGTAATTAACCTTTTAACTTCCGTGGGTGGATTTACCTCTCCATCATATGGAAAGTACGCTGAGGCAATGACTATGTTTCCAATGCCTTCCGATTCCGTCCTCACCGCTGTCAGGTCTCTTGTACAGAAATCCATCAGCGGGGTTACATTTACTCCCTTAGTGATGATACACGTTCTGGGCGTCTCAGCTTGCATGTCCCTGTAGCAAACAAGCCCCTTTCCCCTTAAACCCTTGATTGTTCCTCTCACCGTCCATGGTTCTTGGACCAGTGACAGGCCTGTGTGCATCTCCGCCAAACCCTTACGCAATAGTGCAGAAGAGTCTTTGCAGTGATGCAAGTTAATTTGTGAGATTTGCAGCGCCTTGAAGGTCATTATTTCGATCTTCCCAGCACTGCTGCCTCTTTATCAGACTCCGCTACCGCCGGCGCGTGTACTTTGAAAGTGACACGCTCCAGTGAGTAGAAGGGTCTGCAATCTAGAGCCTGAAGGGCTCTAGCTCGGGACTCCAGCATCTGCACCAGAAGAAAGTTGTCCTTCGCTGCAGCACCGTCGGTAGCCCCCTTGTCGCATTTTACGACCCGCCATGTTGCGGTATTTAGCGTCGGATTGTACCGCATCAGCCTCTGAAGAACCAGCTCCGTGGGTTTCGGTGCTCCCGGTATCCACGCGCTGGCCTTCACCAGCCTCTGCAGCACCTCCGTTCCGCTGACTGTCAGAGCAGGACCCCGCCAAGATTTTAGTCCGGGCACGATCCCACTCAGCCAATCCGCGGACCGTTGATCCTCTGCTATTATCACAAACACTCCCCCCCTGCAGAAGGACGCAACAAACTTTGGCAGCTGCTCAGGAGGAAGGACATCTGTCTCCTCCTCCAGAGCATTCCTGAAGTCTTCAAACTGTCCTGTAGTAAGAAGCACCTCAGGATATTCTGCTGATGTCACGACCCTCGACAGAGGGTTCGTTCTCTGTGCAGTTGTAAGTCCCACACTACATTTCGGCTTTTCAGCACTCTGAGTGTTACTTACCTGTGCCGGCTTGTTTTTATGCCGTTTTTGTGTCCGCGGGTCCTCTGGCGGCGTGTCCTTCCCTCTTTTCCCCATAAGAGGCGTTGAGGGAGATCTCTCCGCGCTTTGAGCCCGCATTTCTTGCTTTCTGAGCTTTCGCCTGCGGTTTTTCTCCGCATAGCGTCCACTCGTCCAGCTTCTTCCTTCATTGGTATCCATTGGCATTCCAGCTCTCGGTTCGGGATTGGACACCGTCAATGGCCCATCAGGATTTTTAAATTCAGTGGGTTAGTAAGCAGACATCCCACTGGGCGCCGCCTGCTCACCTACCTTTACTCCAACTACCGGTGACACCGAAGTTACCACCGGAAAATTGGTTGTGTTGAGAGTTGGGATCTCTCCAGGGTTTGTTGACACTTTTGGGCTAGCATCCGAATAGCCCGTTGCTTCTACAGGGAAGGACATATCATGGGTTTTTTTTTTTAAGGGGGGTTTTTGATTTGTGTTAAGTGTTTATGTCTGTGGCTCCCTACGAGTGTCCCCCCTCGTCATGCGAACAGCCCTCGCAAAACAAACAGCGACCCACTTCGGTCCTACTATAGGAAAGCCCCCCACCCGAAGCAGTAGGTTCCCATCCGGTCACTATCCGGCACTACTACTAGGGCAGCCAGGCTTTGCTAGTTAGGCCAGCCCGGGCCCCTGTACTATTCAGCGGCCTAGGAGTGTCTCAACCTACCCTACTGCTAAAGGTCAGGTGATAAATAACCTGACAAGTCACCTGACAAATCACCCCAAAACGTCATCTGACGAAACTACGGAATCCACGGAATAGAAAGGAAAACTTTCTAAGTTCTAATAAAAAAAATATTTTTAGTAATAATAAAAGAAATAGTAAAAATTACGAAGTCGAGTCGTAACAAATGTTGTTCCGGGTCCAAATCAGGGCGTCCCTTTTCGGTCACCATCGTCTAAACTGAAAAAAAGAAAATTTAAAAACACACAAAGTATCTATCTTTAATTTTTTAATTAATAATGAAAAACATATTAGATTATCATATTGATATTTAAAAGTTTCAATTTAAATAAACATTTTTAATACAAATTAAAATTAAAACATTTATTTTATTAAACAAAAATAAATAATTCTTTAAATATATACTAAAAGAATAAAAAGCTTATCTGATTTCGATGGAGAATTTGCCTGATGCCAATCGTATACATCGTATAAATCACATACTTCTGTATCTATGAGCTTGATTCTTAAACTCGAACAATAAAAAACAACTATTTTTGCGACTAGTCCCGTGAAGAACTGTTTAATTAGATGAAATACGTATGAGATTACGTGAAGGTTAGTTGGCAAACTGAAGTTGGTTCAACAAACTTGACGTTGGTTTCTTTATGCTTATTACCTATACGTTATGTTTAGTTTAATGAATGACAATAAGAAAAACCAACTTCAGTTTGCCATCTAACCTTTGAGTAATCTCACGCGGAGAATTCATCTAATTAAACAGTTCTTCACGGGACTAGTCGCAAAAATAGTTGTTTTTTATTGTTCGAGTTTAAGAATCAAGCTCATAGATACAGAAGTATGTGATTTATACGATGTATACGATTGGCATCAGGCAAATTCTCCATCGAAATCAGATAAGCTTTTTATTCTTTTAGTATATATTTAAAGAATTATTTACTTTTTGTTTAATAAAATAAATGTTTTAATTTTAATTTTGTATTAAAAATGTTTATTTAAATTGAAACTTTTAAATATCAATATGATAATCTAATATGTTTTCATTATTAATTAAAAAATTAAAGATAGATACTTTGTGTGTTTTTAAATTTTCTTTTTTTCAGTTTAGACGATGGTGACCGAAAAGAGACGCCCTGATTTTGGACCCGGAACAACATTTGTTACGACTCGACTTCGTAATTTTTACTATTTCTTTTATTATTACTAAAATATTTTTTTTATTAGAACTTAAAAAGTTTTCCTTTCCGTGGATTCAGTAGTTTCGTCAGATGACGTTTTGGGGTGATTTGTCAGGTGACTTGTCAGGTGATTTATCACCTGACCTTTAGCAGTAGGGTAGGTTGAGACACTCCTAGGCCGCTGAATAGTACAGGGGCCCGGGCTGGCCTAACTAGCAAAGCCTGGCGGCTGCCAGTAGTAGTGCCGGATAGTGACCGGATGGGACCCTACTGCTTCGGGTGGGGGGCTTTCCTATAGTAGGACCGAAGTGGGTCGCTGCCTGTTTTGCGAGGGCTGTTCGGATGACGAGGGGGGACACTCGTAGGGAGCCACAGACATAAACACTTAACACAAATCAAAAACCCCCCTTAAAAAAATCCATGATATGTCCTTCCCTGTAAAGCAACGGGCTATTCGGATGCTAGCCCAAAAGTGTCAACAAACCCTGGAGAGATCCCAACTCTCAACACAACCAATTTGCCGGTGGTAACTTCGGTGTCACCGGTAGTTGGAGTAAAGGTAGGTGAGCAGGCGGCGCCCAGTGGGATGTCTGCTTACCAACCCACTGAATTTAAAAATCCTGATGGGCCATTGACGGTGTCCAATCCCGAACCGGGAGCTGGAATGCCAATGGATACCAATGAAGGAAGAAGCTGGACGAGTGGACGCTATGCGGAGAAAAACCGCAGGCGAAAGCTCAGAAAGCAAGAAATGCGGGCTCAAAGCGCGGAGAGACCTCCCTCAACGCCTCTTATGGGGAAAAGAGGGAAGGACACGCCGCCAGAGGACCCGCGGACACAAAAACGGCATAAAAACAAGCCGGCACAGTAAGTAACACTCAGAGTGCTGAAAAGCCGAAATGTAGTGTGGGACTTACAACAGCACAGAGAACGAACCCTCTGTCGAGGGTCGTGACATCAGCAGAATATCCTGAGGTGCTTCTTACTACAGGACAGTTTGAAGACTTCAGGAATGCTCTGGAGGAGGAGACAGATGTCCTTCCTCCTGAGCAGCTGCCAAAGTTTGTTGCGTCCTTCTGCAGGGGGGGAGTGTTTGTGATAATAGCAGAGGATCAACGGTCCGCGGATTGGCTGAGTGGGATCGTGCCCGGACTAAAATCTTGGCGGGGTCCTGCTCTGACAGTCAGCGGAACGGAGGTGCTGCAGAGGCTGGTGAAGGCCAGCGCGTGGATACCGGGAGCACCGAAACCCACGGAGCTGGTTCTTCAGAGGCTGATGCGGTACAATCCGACGCTAAATACCGCAACATGGCGGGTCGTAAAATGCGACAAGGGGGCTACCGACGGTGCTGCAGCGAAGGACAACTTTCTTCTGGTGCAGATGCCGGAGTCCCAAGCTAGAGCCCTTCAGGCTCTAGATTGCAGACCCTTCTACTCACTGGAGCGTGTCACTTTCAAAGTACACGCGCCGGCGGTAGCGGAGTCTGATAAAGAGGCAGCAGTGCCGGGAAGATCGAAATAATGACCTTCAAGGCGCTGCAAATCTCACAAATTAACTTGCATCACTGCAAAGACTCTTCTGCACTATTGCGTAAGGGTTTGGCAGAGATGCACACAGGCCTGTCACTGGTCCAAGAACCATGGACGGTGAGAGGAACAATCAAGGGTTTAAGGGGAAAGGGGCTTGTTTGTTACAGGGACATGCAAGCTGAGACGCCCAGAACGTGTATCATCACTAAGGGAGTAAATGTAACCCCGCTGATGGATTTCTGTACAAGAGACCTGACAGCGGTGAGGACGGAATCGGAAGGCATTGGAAACATAGTCATTGCCTCAGCGTACTTTCCATATGATGGAGAGGTAAATCCACCCACGGAAGTTAAAAGGTTAATTACCTTCTGTGAGAGTAAAAACTTACCGCTCCTAATAGGCTGTGACGCTAACTCACATCACATACTGTGGGGGAGCACAGACATCAATAGGAGAGGAGAGGAACTGGTAGAATATCTAGCCACAACCAAACTAGATATTCTAAACACTGGTACAACGCCAACATTCTGTAATAAACTTAGAGCAGAGTATTGGACATCACGTTATGTACTGGAGAAATTACAAATAGGATCAAGAGGTGGAGGGTATCTGATGAACCGACACTATCTGATCATGCCAAAATTGTTTTCGAGTTAGTGGGACCTGGTACAAATCCTAGAACATGGACCAGGAAACCGAAGAAGACAAATTGGATAACCTACAAGGAAGAAATAAGCAGCTCACTAGCAAATTTTCCAGAACATATAAGAAACTGGAAGGAGCTTGAAGAAGCTGCTGATAAACTAAATAAAGGAATTATCTCAGCTTTTGAGAACAACTGTAGACCCACATTGGTGGGTAAGCGAGATAAAACCTACTGGTGGAACGAGAACCTAGAGTGTCTCAAGAAACAAGTAAGGAGAACCTATAAGCTGGCCCAAAAAAAAGGTACAGCAGACGAGTGGAATCATTACGCAAGTAAAAGAGACAGCTATCGAGCAGCAATTAGGAAGGCACAAGCAGAATCATGGGCCAACTTTTGCAGCGACATAGAAAAAGGCTCACAGGCAGCCCGGTTGGACAAGATCTTGTCAAAAAATCCGGAAGCTATATTGGGAGCACTTAAACTGCCAAATGGGAAATACACCATGACGGACGAAGAAACGTTGTACCGCCTGATCGAATCCTTCTACCCGGATTTCTCGAAAGAAGGGGAAGGGGCGATGGAAGTTCATGAGTCAAACGACTACGGAACGGGAAACCAGCATGCGGTGATCCAAACCGGATCATGCAGTGTGCTGGGGACCGAAATTGCCTCAGATGACAAAGTCAGGTGGGCCATCGGATCTTTTGGGCCATATAAGTCACCAGGACTGGATGGTATTTACCCCGCACTATTACAAAGGGCGGGGGAGTGCATTATCCGTCCAATGACCAGACTTATTAGGGCAAGTCTGGAATTATGCCATATTCCAGAAAGTTGGAAGGGAACGAGAGTGACGTTCATTCCGAAAGCAGGTAAGGGGAGCTATACTTCTCCTAAAGACTTCCGACCTATAAGTCTTACATCGTTTATGCTGAAGACAATGGAAAGGCTCATAGATAGACATATTAAAGATAAACCTTTAAAAGAACGACCACTTCATAGGGATCAGTATGCGTACAGAGCAGGACACTCTACTGAGACTGCTCTGTGCAAAATAGTGAACCTGATTGAAGAACAAATTGAAAACGGAGGCTTCGCTCTAGTGGTCTTTTTAGACATAGAAGGAGCTTTCAACCATACCTCCAAAAGAGTAATCAAGGAGGCAATGAGGAGACATGGAATAGCTCAGCCAGTTACTGACTGGGTCGAACTCATGTTATCAAACAGAAAGCTGGTAATGACCAAGGGTAACACCAAGGTAACTGGCTGGGTGAACACGGGATGCCCACAGGGGGGGGTTATTTCCCCATCCCTCTGGAATCTTGTAATGAACACACTATTATGCCTACTAACCAACACGGGATGTGAGGTTGTAGGATATGCAGATGATCTAGCAATAATAGTTAGAGGACCATTTTTAGAAACACTATTTGACATCATGCAAAATGCCTTGAATAAGGTATATAAGTGGTGCCAAGGAGGTGGACTATCGGTTAACCCGGAAAAAATGGAAGTTATGGTGTTTACACGTAAATATAAGTGGAAAACAAGCATAAAACACCTCGAATATGGAGGAAAACGGCTAGAAATAAAAGAAAAAGCTAAATATCTAGGTGTCATTCTTGACAGTAAGTTAAACTGGAAAGAGCACCTTGAGAATCAGTGTAATAAAGTTATAAGAGTACTATGGCAAACACGTAGAGCTCTGCACTTGAACTGGGGTCTTAAACCAGAAACCATGATGTGGATTTACACAGCAATTCTGAAACCAAAACTCACGTATTCGGCAGTGATTTGGTGGAAGCGAGCAGGTTTGAAAACTGCGAACCAAATGCTGGAAAGGGTACGAGGATTGGTCCTGCGCTGCATCACCAATCTCTAAGAACCACGCCAGTACAAGCTATGGGGGTCATAACGAATATTGAGCCCTTTCAGCTCACTCTTAAGTCAGAAGCCATAAAAGGATACTTAAGAGTTAGAAATCTCTTAGATCGACGGGCGGACAGGGGACTCCTAAGTACGCTCCCGCGAAATCTAAGAGAGAACTTATACGAGGGAACTGATAGATGCAGCACTGAGTTCCTATTCGATAAGAGATACAGAGTCAGTCTGCCTAGCAAAGATGACTGGAGTCAAGGACGTGTTAGGGTGCCGGAGGGCAAAGAACTCTGGTATACTGATGGGTCCAAGAATATCCAGGGAGTCGGAGCAGGGGTATACTGCAGAAAAAATGGGAAGGGTAGGATATATTCCTTAAAGGAATACAATACCATTTCCCAAGCGGAAACATTTGCAATCCTGCAATGTGCTAAAGCGGCACAGGAGAATTGCAAAGACGAAGAGATATACATTTACTCGGACAGCAGAACTGTGTTACAGAGTCTGAATGGTCACACCACTAAGTCCAGACTAATTTGGGAATGTCATAAGACACTAAATAGACTGGCAGAGTTGAATAAGCGGCTAACGCTAACATGGATACCAAGTCATGTAGGTATACGTGGTAACGAGATAGCCGATGACCTAGCAAAGATAGGTACAAATGGAAAACATGCGGAACCAAGCATGATGGTGAAGATGCCACATAGCCACCTATAGAATTATTAAAGGAATGGCTGGTGAAGGAACACCAAAGGCTTGGGTAAAAACTGCAGGATGCAGACAAGCTAAAGCCGCACTCGGAAACGCAATAAGCGGACACTGGGAAGAAGGGCTTGGAGGAACTTAGCAGAAAGACAGCTCGCAAGCTAATGGACATACTTACTGCAGCAACATAAAACACAGTGAGCCACTAGTTTGTGATTGTGTCTTTCGCTCCAGTAACGTTAATGCGCATGCGCAAACCAATGTTTTTAGGTTTGGTAGCTTTCATTACAATTGCCGTAAACAAACCGCTAAAATGTTGATTATGACGGTGATAAAATTGAGTTTATGATCAATTTTAAGTTGCATCTTAAACACGAATGACATAAGCTTCACATGCTACTTATATTATTTATGTCACATACGACATAAGCAATGCTACATAAATGATTTATAAAACTTGAATTGAAAATGACCCTCAAGATTGAAGAAATAAGATAAAAATAAATTTTATATATATGGGTGGTTCTCTGTGACATCGAAGATGAAAAAAATAAATATTGCTATAACTGTGGGAATATGTTTTAGAGGTATCCAGTAGTTCTCCTGAATTTTTTCAGATTTTTTCTGGGCCATTATTTTAAGTTACAGAGAGTCAAAGTTGACATTTTAGCATTTTTTTTGCATTATATGCCCATTTTCATGAATTTTTAGCTCCCAGGGATACATTTTTCACTAAAAACATAAGTATGACTTTTTTGTAAAATTTTCCGAACTTTTCATTAAAAATACTTTTAAAGACATAAATGTATGCTGTCACACTCTTGTAAGCCATTTAAACCTTAAATAGTGAAAATCAGCAATTCTGCTCCGGACTCTGGTAACCTAATACTGTCTAAAAGATGTCTTTTTATAGTCAGAAACTGCCTAAAAATTTCCAGAGTGGGTCTAAATCATTAAGATCACTTATGGTCAAAATATCCGGGAAAAGTACCCGAAATATTAATAGAAATGTATATTTGTTGCCTTATAACGATGAATCTAGTAGCATGATCATTGCAAAAAAATTTATGCACTTACCTTGGAATGGTAGAAAAGTATCTCCACTTGTTTCAGTATCCATCTAATCTCCTATATAAGCTGCTAAAAATACAAATATATTATACAAATGTAAAAAATTAATTTTTAAACATTTATAATGCTGGATTTTTAGTTTTACATCCCTTACAAGAATTATAATACTAATCTGAAGGATTACATAAAAGTATCAACATTATTATTATTATTATTCAGCAATACATTGTTCAGATTTCACAAACTTGTCACTGTCACGTTATCATATTATTCATTATAATTATATATCCGCTTTATTTATATATCTTTTGTATTAAATACGTATATTCAGTTATTGTAATAATGATGTTTATATATTATAGTAACCCTTCAGATTAGTATTATATTTCTTGTAAGGAATGTAAAACTAAATTCAGCATTATAAATGTTTAAAAATTAATTTTTTACATTTGTATAATAATATTTGTATTTTTAGCAGCTTACAGGGGATTAGATGGATACTGAAACAAGTGATGATACTTTTCTACCACTCCAAGGTAAGTGCACAAATTTTTTTGCAATGATCATGCTAATAGATTCATCGTTATAAGGCAACAAATATACATTTCTATTAATATTTCGGGCACTTTTCCCGGATATTTTGACCATAAGTGATCTTAATGATTTAGACCCACTCTGGAAATTTTTAGGCAGTTTCTGACTATAAAAAGACATCTTTTAGACAGTATTAGGTTACCAGAGTCCGGAGCAGAATTGCTGATTTTCACTATTTAAGGTTTAAATGGTTTACAAGAGTGTGACAGCATACATTTATGTCTTTAAAAGTATTTTTAATGAAAAGTTCGGAAAATTTTACAAAAAAAGTCATAGTTATGTTTTTAGTGAAAAATGCATCCCGTGGGAGCTAAAAATTCATGAAAATGGGCATATAATGCAAAAAAGTGCTAAAATGTCAACTTTGACTCTCTGTAACTTAAAATAATAGCCCAGAAAAAATCTGAAAAAATTCAAGAGAACTACTGGATACCTCTAAAACATATTCCCACAGTTATAGCAATATTTATTTTTCATCTTCGATGTCACAGAGAACCACCCATATATATAAAATTTATTTTTATCTTATTTCTTCAATCTTGAGGGTCATTTTCAATTCAAGTTTTATAAATCATTTATGTAGCATTGCTTATGTCGTATGTGACATAAATAATATAAGTAGCATGTGAAGCTTATGTCATTCGTGTTTAAGATGCAACTTAAAATTGATCATAAACTCAATTTATATCACCGTCATAATCAACATTTTAGCGGTTTGTTTACGGCAATTGTAATGAAAGCTACCAAACCTAAAAACATTGGTTTGCGCATGCGCATTAACGTTACTGGAGCGAAAGACACAATCACAAACTAGTGGCTCACTGTGTTTTATGTTGCTGCAGTAAGTATGTCCATTAGCTTGCGAGCTGTCTTTCTGCTAAGTTCCCTAAGCCCTTCTTCCCAGTGTCCGCTTATTGCGTTTCCGAGTGCGGCTTTAGCTTGTCTGCATCCTGCAGTTTTTACCCAAGCCCTTTGGTGTTCCTTCACCAGCCATTCCTTTAATAATTCTATGAGGTGGCTATGTGGCATCTTCACCATCATGCTTGGTTCCGCATGTTTTCCATTTGTACCTATCTTTGCTAGGTCATCGGCTATCTCGTTACCACGTATACCTACATGACTTGGTATCCATGTTAGCGTTAGCCGCTTATTCAACACTGCCAGTCTATTTAGTGTCTTATGACATTCCCAAATTAGTCTGGACTTAGTGGTGTGACCATTCAGACTCTGTAACACAGTTCTGCTGTCCGAGTAAATGTATATCTCTTCGTCTTTGCGATTCTCCTGTGCCGCTTTAGCACATTGCAGGATTGCAAATGTTTCCGCTTGGAAATGGTATTGTATTCCTTTAAGGAATATATCCTACCCTTCCCATTTTTTCTGCAGTATACCCCTGCTCCGACTCCCTGAATTCTTGGACCCATCAGTATACCAGAGTTCTTTGCCCTCCGGCACCCTAACACGTCCTTGACTCCAGTCATCTTTGCTAGGCAGACTGACTCTGTATCTCTTATCGAATAGGAACTTAGTGCTGCATCTATCAGTTCCCTCGTATAAGTTCTCTCTTAGATTTCGCGGGAGCGTACTTAGGAGTCCCCTGTCCGCCCGTCGATCTAAGAGATTTCTAACTCTTAAGTATCCTTTTATGGCTTCTGACTTAAGACTGAGCTGAAAGGGCTCAATATTCGTTATGACCCCCATAGCTTGTACTGGCGTGGTTCTTAGAGAATTGGTGATGCAGCGCAGGACCAATCCTCGTACCCTTTCCAGCATTTGGTTCGCAGTTTTCAAACCTGCTCGCTTCCACCAAATCACTGCCGAATACGTGAGTTTTGGTTTCAGAATTGCTGTGTAAATCCACATCATGGTTTCTGGTTTAAGACCCCAGTTCAAGTGCAGAGCTCTACGTGTTTGCCATAGTACTCTTATAACTTTATTACACTGATTCTCAAGGTGCTCTTTCCAGTTTAACTTACTATCAAGAATGACACCTAGATATTTAGCTTTTTCTTTTATTTCTAGCCGTTTTCCTCCATATTCGAGGTGTTTTATGCTTGTTTTCCACTTATATTTACGTGTAAACACCATAACTTCCATTTTTTCCGGGTTAACCGACAGTCCACCTCCTTGGCACCACTTATATACCTTATTCAAGGCATTTTGCATGATGTCAAATAGTGTTTCTAAAAATGGTCCTCTAACTATTATTGCTAGATCATCTGCATATCCTACAACCTCACATCCCGTGTTGGTTAGTAGGCATAATAGTGTGTTCATTGCAAGATTCCAGAGGGATGGGGAAATAACCCCCCCCCCCCCTGTGGGCATCCCGTGTTCACCCAGCCAGTTACCTTGGTGTTACCCTTGGTCATTACCAGCTTTCTGTTTGATAACATGAGTTCGACCCAGTCAGTAACTGGCTGAGCTATTCCATGTCTCCTCATTGCCTCCTTGATTACTCTTTTGGAGGTATGGTTGAAAGCTCCTTCTATGTCTAAAAAGACCACTAGAGCGAAGCCTCCGTTTTCAATTTGTTCTTCAATCAGGTTCACTATTTTGCACAGAGCAGTCTCAGTAGAGTGTCCTGCTCTGTACGCATACTGATCCCTATGAAGTGGTCGTTCTTTTAAAGGTTTATCTTTAATATGTCTATCTATGAGCCTTTCCATTGTCTTCAGCATAAGCGATGTAAGACTTATAGGTCGGAAGTCTTTAGGAGAAGTATAGCTCCCCTTACCTGCTTTCGGAATGAACGTCACTCTCGTTCCCTTCCAACTTTCTGGACTATGGCATAATTCCAGACTTGCCCTAATAAGTCTGGTCATTGGACGGATAATGCACTCCCCCGCCCTTTGTAATAGTGCGGGGTAAATACCATCCAGTCCTGGTGACTTATATGGCCCAAAAGATCCGATGGCCCACCTGACTTTGTCATCTGAGGTAATTTCGGTCCCCAGCACACTGCATGATCCGGTTTGGATCACCGCATGCTGGTTTCCCGTTCCGTAGTCGTTTGACTCATGAACTTCCATCGCCCCTTCCCCTTCTTTCGAGAAATCCGGGTAGAAGGATTCGATCAGGCGGTACAACGTTTCTTCGTCCGTCAAGGTGTATTTCCCATTTGGCAGTTTAAGTGCTCCCAATATAGCTTCCGGATTTTTTGACAAGATCTTGTCCAACCGGGCTGCCTGTGAGCCTTTTTCTATGTCGCTGCAAAAGTTGGCCCATGATTCTGCTTGTGCCTTCCTAATTGCTGCTCGATAGCTGTCTCTTTTACTTGCGTAATGATTCCACTCGTCTGCTGTACCTTTTTTTTGGGCCAGCTTATAGGTTCTCCTTACTTGTTTCTTGAGACACTCTAGGTTCTCGTTCCACCAGTAGGTTTTATCTCGCTTACCCACCAATGTGGGTCTACAGTTGTTCTCAAAAGCTGAGATAATTCCTTTATTTAGTTTATCAGCAGCTTCTTCAAGCTCCTTCCAGTTTCTTATATGTTCTGGAAAATTTGCTAGTGAGCTGCTTATTTCTTCCTTGTAGGTTATCCAATTTGTCTTCTTCGGTTTCCTGGTCCATGTTCTAGGATTTGTACCAGGTCCCACTAACTCGAAAACAATTTTGGCATGATCAGATAGTGTCGGTTCATCAGATACCCTCCACCTCTTGATCCTATTTGTAATTTCTCCAGTACATAACGTGATGTCCAATACCTCTGCTCTAAGTTTATTACAGAATGTTGGCGTTGTACCAGTGTTTAGAATATCTAGTTTGGTTGTGGCTAGATATTCTACCAGTTCCTCTCCTCTCCTATTGATGTCTGTGCTCCCCCACAGTATGTGATGTGAGTTAGCGTCACAGCTTATTAGGAGCGGTAAGTTTTTACTCTCACAGAAGGTAATTAACCTTTTAACTTCCGTGGGTGGATTTACCTCTCCATCATATGGAAAGTACGCTGAGGCAATGACTATGTTTCCAATGCCTTCCGATTCCGTCCTCACCGCTGTCAGGTCTCTTGTACAGAAATCCATCAGCGGGGTTACATTTACTCCCTTAGTGATGATACACGTTCTGGGCGTCTCAGCTTGCATGTCCCTGTAGCAAACAAGCCCCTTTCCCCTTAAACCCTTGATTGTTCCTCTCACCGTCCATGGTTCTTGGACCAGTGACAGGCCTGTGTGCATCTCCGCCAAACCCTTACGCAATAGTGCAGAAGAGTCTTTGCAGTGATGCAAGTTAATTTGTGAGATTTGCAGCGCCTTGAAGGTCATTATTTCGATCTTCCCAGCACTGCTGCCTCTTTATCAGACTCCGCTACCGCCGGCGCGTGTACTTTGAAAGTGACACGCTCCAGTGAGTAGAAGGGTCTGCAATCTAGAGCCTGAAGGGCTCTAGCTCGGGACTCCAGCATCTGCACCAGAAGAAAGTTGTCCTTCGCTGCAGCACCGTCGGTAGCCCCCTTGTCGCATTTTACGACCCGCCATGTTGCGGTATTTAGCGTCGGATTGTACCGCATCAGCCTCTGAAGAACCAGCTCCGTGGGTTTCGGTGCTCCCGGTATCCACGCGCTGGCCTTCACCAGCCTCTGCAGCACCTCCGTTCCGCTGACTGTCAGAGCAGGACCCCGCCAAGATTTTAGTCCGGGCACGATCCCACTCAGCCAATCCGCGGACCGTTGATCCTCTGCTATTATCACAAACACTCCCCCCCTGCAGAAGGACGCAACAAACTTTGGCAGCTGCTCAGGAGGAAGGACATCTGTCTCCTCCTCCAGAGCATTCCTGAAGTCTTCAAACTGTCCTGTAGTAAGAAGCACCTCAGGATATTCTGCTGATGTCACGACCCTCGACAGAGGGTTCGTTCTCTGTGCAGTTGTAAGTCCCACACTACATTTCGGCTTTTCAGCACTCTGAGTGTTACTTACCTGTGCCGGCTTGTTTTTATGCCGTTTTTGTGTCCGCGGGTCCTCTGGCGGCGTGTCCTTCCCTCTTTTCCCCATAAGAGGCGTTGAGGGAGATCTCTCCGCGCTTTGAGCCCGCATTTCTTGCTTTCTGAGCTTTCGCCTGCGGTTTTTCTCCGCATAGCGTCCACTCGTCCAGCTTCTTCCTTCATTGGTATCCATTGGCATTCCAGCTCTCGGTTCGGGATTGGACACCGTCAATGGCCCATCAGGATTTTTAAATTCAGTGGGTTAGTAAGCAGACATCCCACTGGGCGCCGCCTGCTCACCTACCTTTACTCCAACTACCGGTGACACCGAAGTTACCACCGGAAAATTGGTTGTGTTGAGAGTTGGGATCTCTCCAGGGTTTGTTGACACTTTTGGGCTAGCATCCGAATAGCCCGTTGCTTCTACAGGGAAGGACATATCATGGGTTTTTTTTTTAAGGGGGGTTTTTGATTTGTGTTAAGTGTTTATGTCTGTGGCTCCCTACGAGTGTCCCCCCTCGTCATGCGAACAGCCCTCGCAAAACAAACAGCGACCCACTTCGGTCCTACTATAGGAAAGCCCCCCACCCGAAGCAGTAGGTTCCCATCCGGTCACTATCCGGCACTACTACTAGGGCAGCCAGGCTTTGCTAGTTAGGCCAGCCCGGGCCCCTGTACTATTCAGCGGCCTAGGAGTGTCTCAACCTACCCTACTGCTAAAGGTCAGGTGATAAATAACCTGACAAGTCACCTGACAAATCACCCCAAAACGTCATCTGACGAAACTACGGAATCCACGGAATAGAAAGGAAAACTTTCTAAGTTCTAATAAAAAAAATATTTTTAGTAATAATAAAAGAAATAGTAAAAATTACGAAGTCGAGTCGTAACAAATGTTGTTCCGGGTCCAAAATCAGGGCGTCCCTTTTCGGTCACCATCGTCTAAACTGAAAAAAAGAAAATTTAAAAACACACAAAGTATCTATCTTTAATTTTTTAATTAATAATGAAAAACATATTAGATTATCATATTGATATTTAAAAGTTTCAATTTAAATAAACATTTTTAATACAAAATTAAAATTAAAACATTTATTTTATTAAACAAAAAATAAATAATTCTTTAAATATATACTAAAAGAATAAAAAGCTTATCTGATTTCGATGGAGAATTTGCCTGATGCCAATCGTATACATCGTATAAATCACATACTTCTGTATCTATGAGCTTGATTCTTAAACTCGAACAATAAAAAACAACTATTTTTGCGACTAGTCCCGTGAAGAACTGTTTAATTAGATGAAATACGTAGGAGAATATTTCGCGCTACGAGTGAGATTACGTGAAGGTTAGTTGGCAAACTGAAGTTGGTTCAACAAACTTGACGTTGGTTTCTTTATGCTTATTACCTATACGTTATGTTTAGTTTAATGAATGACAATAAGAAAAACCAACTTCAGTTTGCCATCTAACCTTTGAGTAATCTCACGCGGAGAATTCATCTAATTAAACAGTTCTTCACGGGACTAGTCGCAAAAATAGTTGTTTTTTATTGTTCGAGTTTAAGAATCAAGCTCATAGATACAGAAGTATGTGATTTATACGATGTATACGATTGGCATCAGGCAAATTCTCCATCGAAATCAGATAAGCTTTTTATTCTTTTAGTATATATTTAAAGAATTATTTACTTTTTGTTTAATAAAATAAATGTTTTAATTTTAATTTTGTATTAAAAATGTTTATTTAAATTGAAACTTTTAAATATCAATATGATAATCTAATATGTTTTTCATTATTAATTAAAAAATTAAAGATAGATACTTTGTGTGTTTTTAAATTTTCTTTTTTTCAGTTTAGACGATGGTGACCGAAAAGAGACGCCCTGATTTTGGACCCGGAACAACATTTGTTACGACTCGACTTCGTAATTTTTACTATTTCTTTTATTATTACTAAAATATTTTTTTTATTAGAACTTAAAAAGTTTTCCTTTCCGTGGATTCAGTAGTTTCGTCAGATGACGTTTTGGGGTGATTTGTCAGGTGACTTGTCAGGTGATTTATCACCTGACCTTTAGCAGTAGGGTAGTTTATCCTAGGGTGCCTCCATGGGTACCCCACCCGTCCGCTTGAGCAGTCTTACTACGAGGAAAGAACACCCCCCGAGAGCCCCAGTGTGAGAAGGTGTTTGTGTGTGTGTGAGTGTCTGTTTGTGTCATGTGAATGTGTATAGGTATAGGTGTAATGCTCACTGATAAAGTCCCAGCGTGTCCATCTATAACCCGCGCGGAGCATACCCGTTTACAGGGATCTCCTCTTTCACCAGCGAGCCCGTTTATAGAGCTGCCTCTTACAAGCGCTTGGAAAGAGCCGTTTATAGGGCTCCCATTCATACCTCTGAGACCCTACCAGTAATACATGAGTGTAAATGATGTGTTGTGTGTCATTCCGTGTCCTGGATAGGAGCCCTTACGTGGGAATCCCTTCCGGGCCAGAAAGGCCACGGTTTTTTAGAGAGATGTTACTCCTCTATCCCTCCCCAATTACACTGTTTCCAGTGACTTCCGGGCTTGGGACCGGCTTGCTGAGGTTCACCCGTGCCTACTAGATTTCACCACAAATGAACCTCATCAGGGCTGGGTTTATTCTTGTCTTACCTATTCAAAATATACTTCCTAGCGGTTTAAACAATTTTTAGACCTTTGCAATTTGTCGATTCAGTACAAATTCCCTACCAGGACACTGGTGCCGCGCGGTGTCGAATATATTTTCTACGGTAAAACAATAAATATTTTGAGCCACTAAAATGAGCGAGAGAAGATATATTCTTGTCTTAAATATTCAAAATTTACTTTCCAGCATTTTTAACAAATTTTAGACCGTTGCAATTGCCGATTTAGTCGAAATTCCCAACTAGAACACTACGAGGCACGCTACCGCGTTTGCTCATTCGCGGGAGCGTGCCGGGCGGTGTCGATTATATTTTCTACGGTAGAAAATAAATATTTTAAGCCACTAAAATGAGCGAGAGGAGATATATTCTTGTCTTAACTATTCAAAATTTACTTTCTAGCATTTTTAACAAATTTTAGACCGTTTGCAATTGCCGATTTAGTCGAAATTCCAAACCAGAACACTACGAGGCACGCTCCCGCGTTTGCTCATTCGCGGGAGCGTGCCGCGTGGTGTCGATTATATTTTCTACGGTAAAAAGGAAATATTTTAAATAAATAAAACGGGCCAAGAAGCACACGTGTTTGATGGTACTGATTATAATTTATAATTGGTTACACGTGTATATTGGAAATAAGATACATATGCAGTTGGTAGTTATATTCACGACTTTACTAATATTTGTATAATAATTTTAACAAATTCCCATATTTATAATAAAGATAAAATTAACATGTAAGTGTGATATATTTTAAAAATAAAACTCGTTAGATAGCTAGTAGTTATTTGAGGTAATGTTTACAAGTCTCTTTTTACTGAGAAATTGGTAAACCTGTAACGGGACACGATCCACGTCAACTTCGTCAGTGGTGACGCAAACGGTGCGCATGCGCAAGCGCATATATACTCTTGATGAGTAAGAGAGAGAGAGAGAGATAGAGAGAGAGAGAGAGAGGGAGAGTCACAATGACGTGCCGAGGCACACTTAGCAGTATATGATGATATCAAGCATTAATCTTGATACATATATGTACAATAACGGATGCACTGGCAAAACAAATTAGTTTTTCTACAATATACATAAACACGATATTTATTATAATTCTGTTTATTGACATATGCCCGGTATATTAGTTATGGTATTTAGCGCCATCTTGCAACAACTATTTGCGCAAGTGCTTCCACTCTAAGTATAATACCACAGACTAATCGCGTCGCGCACTCTATCAACGAAATTGGTACTAAGAAAACTTTATCAGTAATATAAACTATTTATTTTTTTTTAATATTATGTAAAACGCAAATACAGAAGCACTAGATAATGGTATAAAATGTCTTTCTACAAAGTTTCAGGTCAATACAACAAGGACACCCTAAAAAAAGTTTGCACGGAAAAATGACTATTTTTTCCGTGCAAACTTTTTTTAGGGTGTCCTTTACATATTGACTTCAAACTTTGTATAAATACGTTTTATGTTATTATCTAGTGCTTCTGTATTTGCGTTTTGCAAATAAAACCAAAATATGTCCGTTAAATGCAATAATGCATCTATCTTACTCAGTCGGTAATAATCCAGTATGGCACCCCCTTAAATGCTGCATACGAAAAGAAAAAACAATAAATTAAATGTTTTTAATAAAAAAAATACTTGTTTTTTAAGGAATTGCAATAAATTAGTATATATATATATCAATGACATAATATCAAACCTTTAAAATATAAACGTAAAAAATAAATAACGATATCTTAATGACATTATGACGAAGGCGAAATCCAATTCGTTTATTTGGATGTTGAAGCAGCGGGTTATTGAACCACCATCATAAGTATATTTTGGAAAATAGAGGACGATAATGAAGTAACAAGTAATTCCGGTACATAAAAATAATTCTGGTATAATTCTGGTATAATTATAATTCAAAAATAATTCTGGTATATGCCTCTGTAATTAGGCATTTCTTTATTCAGGAAATGCATCGCTAGATAACGAATACTTTGACTGAAATCATGACGGCTGTTGTTGTTCTAGTACATACAAACTAGTACAAACAGTATTACTTAATGACACAAATGGCCTCGTTGGTAATAGAGGTGGTAGCTGCTGCAATTGCTGTAGACCGGGACTTTACACGTATACACCTATAAACCGGCAAAGAAGGCCAAATTTTCAAATTTTTAGATTTCGTTCCGTTGCCGGGTGATTGAGTTAACATTCAATATTACACTATATACAACATAAACCGCTAGGAAGTCCAAATTTCAATTTTTAGATTTCGTTCCATAGCCGGGTGCTTTGAATTCAAATGCTTTTTTCACGTATATACATATAACAGGCTATCACAAATTTCAAATTATTAGTTTTCGTTCCATT
>JANSJX010000373.1:0-31027 GCA_026168455.1 Theocolax elegans
TAAAGTTCCTATTAAAAAGCATTATTTTTGTTCGAACTGCACAACGCTAATTGACAATGAATACAATCCACACAATCTAAATTCTACTGAAAATGACGATTTCATTGAAAACAATAATTGTAATTGTACGTCACCTAAGAAAGATAATTATTTTATTGAAATACCTTTAATTTCTCAGCTACAGTCTTTATTTCAAAGAAAAGATTTTTATAAAAAACTAAATTTGAACCCAAATTTGTCATGTAGTAATGATGTCAGTGATATTTATGATGGGTTAATTTATAAGGAAACATTAGATAGCCAGAATATTACTGAAAAAAAATTAATTTGTCATTTCTTTGGTATACTGACGGTATTCAAATATTTAAATCGTCAAAATTTAGTATTTGGGGTTTTTTTCTTATCATTTTAGAATTATGTTATAAACAACGCTATAAAATTTATAATATTCTTTTAATTGGATTATGGTTTGGGGATAAAAAACCAAATCCTAACATGTTTTTAAAACCATTAATAGAACCTTTGCGACAATTATTTCGTGGTATACCAATGTTTATAAAAGATATAAATGAAACACTAAATGTATCAGGAATCATAATGGCTGGTACCTGCGATTTGCCAGCGAAAGCCCTTTTTTAAACATGCACCAATACAATGGTCGGTTTGGTTGCCAACTTTGCAAAGAAGAAGGTTTGGTAGTTGATCGAACAAGGGTTTACCCATACAAACAAAACCTAAGACTTCGATCTGAAAAGGAAACTTTAAACCATGCCTTGCAAGCTTGCTCTGTTAATAGACCGGTGTGCGGTGTAAAAGGGCCTACGGTAATATCAAAAATTTGTTACAAGTTCATCACATCTACTGCGATAGATGTGATGCATTGCGTATTCGAAGGGTGCGTCAAACGTTTAGGGGAATTATGGTTCGAATCTGGACCTGAAAATTACTCCATCTCTAATTTTGTAGATGTTATTGATTTTCGATTATCGTCCATAAAACCTCCAGCATTTGTAGCAAGAAGACCACGACCTATAAAAACCCATTTCAGATATTGGAAAGCTTCAGAATATAAAAATTGGTTTTTTTATTACTCCTTGCCTGTTCTATACGAGATTTTACCTGAAACGTATTACCATCATTATATGCTACTTGTGGCAGGAATTTACCTTTTATGCAAACAAACTATTACCTAAGAAGAAATTAATTTTGCCGATAAGCTGTTAAAAGAATTTGTGTCGGGTTTTCAGGATCTGTACGGATTGAAATGTATGGTATGCAATGTTCATAGTCTGCGACATTTATCTGATGTTGTACGCCGTTTGGGTCCTCTTTGGACTACCTCGTGTTTTCCTCTAGAGGACATCAACGGGCAACTGAAATATTTAGTCCACGGGTCTAGTATACCACAAATGCAAATAATCAATAATTTAAACTTTTTTCTAATTGTTCATACTTATAAACATCAATGGTTGCGTGAAAACAGTGATGCTTATAATTTTTGTAACAATCTTTTAAATCCCGTAAGAAAATTACTATTAACAAAAATAAATAATTCATTATTTATTGTCGGAAAGATATATAAGATAAACGATGCAACAGCTAATCGATTAATGATTGAAAGTCTTCCAGGAAGCAAATTTTTATTTAAATCAATTGTCAAGTCAAACATACTATTTACGAGCGAAACAAAAGAGAACAATAGATTAACAAAAACTCACTTTGTAAATTATTTAGCAGAGCATGGTACTGTATGTATAGGATCTATTATAAATTTTGTAAAAACAAGTGATTGTGCCAAAAATTTTGCGCCTGCAACGGTACCTTTTATGCTGTGATTAAAAAATGTACTGTAAATTATCCTTTTCATGTTAACTTGAATACTTTTAAATTAAAATTTATTCGTATACGTTCATTTTTAAATACTATTGAAATTGTAAAAATCGACCGCTTAAAACACGTATGTTTCCATGTACCTATTGTAAATACGAATACTTTTTATGTTATAGATCCTGTGAATTGTTTAGAATTCGAATAACTATTATTTGTTTTATAATAACGAATAAAAACATTTAAAAGTACTTACCTTGTTTAAAAAATTATTGTAAAATTGTTTTATTTTGCAAAAATAACTTATTATTATTAAAGTATAATTTTTATAATTAATTTGTTTTCTATGCATAATTATATTTCTATATTTGTATAAACAAAGTGTGTACCAAACGTTGAACAAATGTTGCACAAACGTTGTCAAGGTGTTGTAGCAATGTTGGAAACTCTTTTGGTAAGGTTTGGCATATTGTGTTTTAACAATATATCAGCCAAATTTGGGACACAGGTAATTCCGCTATTTTTCCAACATGTGTCTAACATTTTTCATACAGGTGTGCAAAAGGATTTTGCAACATGAAACCAACATGTGTGCAATAGGTATTATTTTTACGCGGGCGCATAAAAATGCATGTGAATTCAGTCCAGGTGGCTATGGAACAAAATCGAAAATTTGGATATTATAGACGATTTGGCCGGTTATATGCGTGTATTTACGCATAAAAATGCATGTGAATTCAGTCCAGGTGGCTATGGAACAAAATCGAAAATTTGGATGTTATAGACGATTTGGCCGGTTATATGCGTGTATTTACGCATAAAAATGCATGTGAATTCAGTCCAGGTGGCTATGGAACAAAATCGAAAATTTGGATGTTATAGACGATTTGGCCGTTTCTATGCTTGTATTTACGCATAAAAATGCATGCGAATTAAGTCCAAGCGGCTATCGAACTAAATCGAAACTTTCGAAAATATAGACGTTTGGCGGGTTATATGCGTGTATTAACGCATAAAAATGCATGTGAATTCAGTCCACCCGGCTATGGAACAAAATCGAAAATTTGGATGTTATAGACGATTTGGCCGGTTCTATGCTTGTATTTACGCATGTAAATGCATGCGAATTAAGTCCAAGCGGCTATCGAACTAAATCGAAACTTTCGAAAATATAGACGTTTGGTGGGTTATATGCGTGTATTAACGCATAAAAATGCATTCGAATTTAGTCCACGCGGCTATGGAACAAAATCGATAAATTTGAAAAGATAGACGCTGGCTGGTTATATGCGTGTACTAACGCATAAAAATACATGTTATTTCATTACATCCGGCTATGCAACGAAATCGAAAATTTTGCAAATATAGACGTTTTGGTCGGTTATATGCGTGTACTGACGCATAAAAATGCATGTTATTTCATTACACCCGGCTATGCAATGAAATTTACATTTTGCATACATAGACGTTTTGGTCGGTTATATGCGTGGAGTTTCGCATAAAAAGGCATTTGACTTCGGTCCACCCGGCTATGGAACGGCATCAAAAATATTAAAAATGTAGACGTTTTGGCTGGTTATATGAGTGTATTTACGCATAAAAAAGCATGTGAATTCAGTTCACCCGGCTATGCAATGAAATTGAAAATTTTGAAAATATAGACGTTTTGATCGGTTATATGCGTGTATTTACGCATAAACATGCATGTGAATTCAGTCCACTCGGCTATGGAACAAAATCGAAAATGGCGAAAATATAGACAATTTGGCCAGCAATATGCGTGGATTTACGCATAACAATGCATAAGAATTTAGTCCAGCCGGCTATGGAACGAAATTGAAAATTTGGAAAATATAGACGATTTGGCTGGTTATATGTTATAATATATAAATAAAATGTAATAAAAATATTGAGTAAATTATACATAAATCTTGTAGGCGTATCGATTTATTGATAGTTATAAATATTTATTTTAGAGCATGCATTAGTCATATCGATATATAATTTACACAAAATTCTTTATTATAATGTAACGCACATCACACGCATACTTGCATACTCGTTCCTCGATTCCATCTTCTTTGATGCGTTGATATCCTGATGTCGGAAGTTGTCGGCGATTCTTAGGCAGGTCAACGTCAAAGCCGGTGATTCCCAAAACGGGTACGCTTCTGCGTATGTAACTGTACGGGAGTATTGCAATGCTGCTTATTCTTTATAATTTAAGTAACTATAATATTAAGTTACCGCTACTTATGTCTATACTTAAAATATAACTCTCTATGTACACTTATATGAATGTACCTAACTAGAGCTATGTATATATAATTTAGTTTCCATGGTAAACAAAAGGTACACTGAGAGAAGTAATTCTTTAATTCAAATCCGGTGCATTTAATACAAATACACAGGGATTTGATTTTCAATAAATGAATATTTCTTTATAGTTAAGTCATGGATTCTTTGTTTGTACGAAATATTTTTTTCAATACCGATACATGTGTTTATCCGACTGTGTCAGATTGTATACTTATATTTTCGAATAGATCTAGTAAATTAATTACTTAACAATAATAAATAAAAGATACTAAGAATTATTAAAGAAATATATAATATAGATACGTTTTCCTAAAAGATAATACATTAATATAATACGCATTGATCGTCCGTTCGCGGAACGACAACACTATATTTGTTTTTATTTTAACGCACGAAAGCATATAGAAAATACGAATTCGCGGAAAAAGTGAAGGATCGGCGAGTATTGTTTACAATCGTGCATGCATTTGACGAACTCCGCGTATCGGTATACTCTTTACTCTATCTTGCGTAAACTCCAAAAGTTCTCGTAACCTCTCTTTTTCTATAAAGCGCCTACGCGGATGTATCGACTGATCATTCTAATCATCATTTCTTAACTATTAAGAAATATGACTTTCGAGCAAAGAAATAGTTTTCTAATTTTCAAATACATACGTGTATTTGAGACAAAGAATTACTTCTCTCAGTGTAAGTAAGTCAATTTTCACGATGTTAATCAAGGTAGGCCTCGTGATATCCACCCCACTCTCGGGCTTCTTCCAAATTCTAGGAGGTGGGCAATAGCCTTATACTTTTCATCGCTCTCCGTCAATTGACAACACCGACCATATAGCGCATTACAATGTGTGTATTTATGCATGAAAATGCATGATAATTCGAACAACCCGGCTATAGATCGAAATTGAAAATTTTGACAATATAGACGTTTTGTCCGGTTATATGCGTGTAGTTACGCATAAAAATGCATGCGATTTCAGTCCACCCGGCTACGGAATGAAATCGAAAATTTGGAAATTTTAGATATTTTGACCTGTTATATGAGTCTATTCATGCATATTAAGGGGATGCCATACCTGAATTAAATCCTACTATGCCGACACCTGTATATTATACGTACTATTTCTCCTATTACTATTATTTAATACAATGACAACCTATAAACGCAGTGGAGGCATATTTGTAATATATATATTAAATAAATTATAAGTACAAAAGTTTCAATTGTGCTAAAATGTGCTTAGAATTTTAAAAATACTATCTCAAACATAACCTCTCTTATTTAACAGGCCTCAACGATTTAATTTAATTGTGTAAAAACTGGATAGATTTTTAACAACAAATATAGTGCAGACTCACAATTTCACGATATTGGTAAATGTTGGAATACTAAAAAAAACAGTCAAGAGTGAACGACGAAGAGATAAATTGTAAAATACGATTGATATAAAGACGTTGGGAAGCTGGTACTACACGGAGAAAAAAAAAAAGCAAAAGTTACGGGAGAGTCAAGCAATTTTTACCCTATTACTCCGGTAAGGCGTAAAAAGCTACAGTTACTTAACTTAGTCAAGCAATTTTTGCTTGAGTAAGTCCGGCAATATTAAACTGACTCTATACCGTATAAATTAACGTAGTTTTCAAGTAAGGATTGCTCAAGTGTTTCAATAACTATTTAGTATATATAGATATTTGCGATGAAAATAAATATAGATTGCAATTACAAGCATCAAGAATCAAAGTAGAGGCAACATTTTACATTATCTTAGAATCGTTTTTCGGTAAAAATGAATGGAATACGTAATCGATTGAAAAAGTACATGAAAAATGAAAACGATATTCATTCCTTCTAAAAATGTGTAATGCAGTAGACGGCAGAGTAAGAAAAAGTTTAGCTACGTATTTTGAAAATCCACCAGTAGGTGGCAATGCTAAGCGTTTTCAGCTTATTAAAATATGTTTTATTTCATTCACCGCCCTTACCCCCCAAGGCCGCACCTACGGAATTTTATAAAAAAAAATGCTATCCGATGTAATTTTAATTTACTTTCCTAAAAAAACATAGAAATTTTCAATTGTACACCCCACCGTTTTTGAGGAGAAAAAAATGACAACGTATGCATAGTAAACAATCCGATACCTCACCTTACAATCGTTCCTTCGTCCTCTAATTAGGAGGGTAAAAAAATTGTAGCCTTTTTCGTACTTAATTGTACCACCCCTCCACTTTGTCCGAAAATAATAACGGTATAACGCACAAAATATTAAAAATGTAGACGTTTTGGCTGGTTATATGAGTGTATTTACGCATAAACATGCATGTGAATTCAGTCCACCCGGCTACGGAATGAAATCGAAAATTTGGATGTTATAGACGATTTGGCTGGTTATATGAGTGTATTTACGCATAAACATGCATGTGAATTCAGTCCACTCGGCTATGGAACAAAATCGATAAATTTGAAAAGATAGACGCTGGCTGGTTATATGCGTGTACTAACGCATAAAAATACATGTTATTTCATTACACCCGGCTATGCAATGAAATTGAAAATTTTGAAAATAGACGTTTTGATCGGTTATATGCGTGTACTGACGCATAAAAATGCATGTTATTTCATTACACCCGGCTATGCAATGAAATTGAAAATTTTGACAATATAGACGTTTTGTCCGGTTATATGCGTGTACTAACGCATAAAAATACATGTTATTTCATTACACCCGGCTATGCAATGAAATTGAAAATTTTGAAAATATAGACGTTTTGATCGGTTATATGCGTGTACTGACGCATAAAAATGCATGCGATTTCAGTCCACCCGGCTATGGAACAAAATCGATAAATTTGAAAAGATAGACGCTGGCTGGTTATATGCGTGTACTGACGCATAAAAATGCATGTTATTTCATTACATCCGGCTATGCAACGAAATCGAAAATTTTGCAAATATAGACGTTTTGTCCGGTTATATGCGTGTATTAACGCATAAAAATGCATGTTATTTCATTACACCCGGCTATGCAATGAAATTGAAAATTTTGAAAATATAGACGTTTTGTCCGGTTATATGCGTGTAGTTACGCATAAAAATGCATGTGAATTCAGTCCACCCGGCTACGGAATGAAATCGAAAATTTGGAAATTTTAGATATTTGACTGTTATATGAGTCTATTCATGCATATTAAGGGGATGCCATACCTGAATTGTAAATCCTACTATGCCGACACCTGTATATTATACGTACTATTTCTCCTATTACTATTATTTAATACAATGACAACCTATAACGCAGTGGAGCATATTTGTAATATATATATTAAATAATTATAAGGACAAAAGTTTCAATTGTGCTAAAATGTGCTTAGAATTTTAAAAATACTATTCTCCAAACATAACCTCTCTTATTTAACAGGCCTCAACGATTTAATTTAATTGTGTAAAAACTGGATAGATTTTTAACAACAAATATAGTGCAGACTCACAATTTCACGTATTGGTAAATGTTGGAGGTACTAAAAAAAACAGTCAAGAGTGAACGACGAAGAGATAAATTGTAAAATACGATGATATAAACGTTGGGAAGCTGGTACTACACAGGAGAAAAAAAAAAAGCAAAAGTTACGGAGAGTCAAGCAATTTTTACCCTATTACTCGGTAAGGAGTAAAAAGCTACAGTTACTTAACTTAGTCAAGCAATTTTTGCTTGAGTAAGTCCGGCAATATTAAACTGACTCTATACCGTATAAATTAACGTAGTTTTCAAGTAAGGATGCTCAAGTGTTTCAATAACTATTTAGTATATATAGATATTTGCGATGAAAATAAATATAGATTGCAATTACGCATCAAGAACTCAAAGTAGAGGCAACATTTTACATTATCTTAGAATCGTTTTTCGGTAAAAATGAATGGAATACTTAATCGATTGAAAAAGTACATGAAAAATGAAAACGAACGATATTCATTCTTCTAAAAATGTAATGCAGTAGACGGCAGAGTAAGAAAAGTTAGCTACGTATTTTGAAAATCCACCAGTAGGTGGCAATGCTAAGCGGTTTTCAGCTTATTAAATAGTTTTATTTCATTCACCGCCCTTACCCCAGCCCGCCGACCTACGATTTTATAAAAAAAAAATGCTATCCGATATTTTAATTGTACTTTCTAAAAAAACAAGAATTTAATTGTACCCCCACCGTTTTTGAGAAAACAAATGACAAAGTATTGCATATAAACAAACCGATACCTCACCTTACAATCGTTCCTTCGTCGTAATTAGGGTGTAAAAAATGTACTTTTTCGTACTTAATTGTCCACCCCCTTTTCCGAAAAAATAACGGTATAACGCAAAAATATTAAAAAAGCAATATCGTCTGATTGACGTCCGTTTACAGCTACTGCGCATGCGCGGCCAACGGAAGTGCGAGATTCGCATGCACACCGAGATTTTCAACCGCACGAGATTTTAAAATCGTAAAAAGGAAAAAATGCATGGCAGGCATGATAAAAATCCATCGTCGCATTATTATTATTAATTACCAGAATTTGTGGAAAAAGTAATTGTACCCTCCAAATCATTGATATTTAACTCTACTACTATGAGTAAATAAAAAATGTACATTACTGTACGTAATAGTACAATCGTCAAACTTTGTATTATTAATGGGAATCATTAGAAACAATAGTAAATATTAGCTGAACGAACGGGCGCACTATGCGCATGTGCGGTTGTGACGCCTATGACTCAAGCGTTTTAAAAACGCGAAAAAAGCAAGTAACGCTCGGTTATTTGACCTTGTAACCCCGTTTTTTGGTTATAATCCTAAAGAAGATGCATTATTATAAGGCTTTTATAGTTTTTTCATAAAAAAAGTCAAAAGTGTTTATTATTTATGAGGGTTATGTGGGTATTTGAGACTTATTATAGACAGTCGTCTATAACTCTTTCGGGTTGAAAAATTGAGAAGTAAGTACGGCCCCGTCTTAGTCATAACTGAGGGATAGTTTATTTTAAAAACATAAAGCAAATCAATAATAACAGTTCAGATAAATACCTTTCCATAAATTATATATATATATATATATAAATAATATTATACTACTTTAATATATATATATATATATATACATTTGGATATAGGGGGTTATGGAGCTCGTATGTTAAATTCCAATACCCTATCCCTTCCCACTCATTGTTAATATGGCAGGTTTATGGAGCCGGGCCTCCATAATCTTTTCTGTCTCCTTGTTATCGTACTAAGTACGTATCTTCCTTCTCTGTCATGGGCTTCATAAACCCCGAATTTAAAATTATATGTATGTATGCATAGATAGGGTGGACCATATTTTTATTGTTGATTTGCTTTTGTTTTTAAAAATAAACTATCCTCAGGTTATTGACTAAGACGGGGCCGTACTTACTTCTCAATTTTCAACCCAAAACGAGTTATAGACGACTGTCTACTAACTCTCAAATACCCACACAAGCCTCATAAATAATAAACTTTTGTTGTTACTTGCTTTTTTCGCGATTTTAAGACGCCTGCCTTCATAGGCCCGCTGGTAATTATTTAATTTTTTGCTCAAATTTAATGTGTAAACCAACAAACTAATGATGGTACAATTAAGAACAAATGAAAAAGAATATTTAATACGTCTGTTAATTGTTAAACAGCTGTTGTGCACGCTGCTTTCAACGTTTCCACCTGTAACCTGACAATAACTTTTTTTTCTCAAAACCTCAGGTGGTACAATTGAATTTTCTGTAAGTCTATGAAAGATAAATGAAATACATCGTTGACTATTTTTTATAACATCTTTCGAGCATTTTTTGATCTATCATGACTTTTAAATAACGCGCCATAAGCATGCGTTTCTCGTATTTCCGGTGACGCGCATGCGCGGTGACTGGAAATATATTTGCATTATGTCAGTACAATTTTTTGATTTTTTATTTATTGTATTATATTATTTCGCAAAAGTAACGGTGGTACAATTAAGTATAAAAAGGTACAATTTTTCTGCACCTTTCCTTTAACGTTAAAACCACTTTAAAAGGAGCTATTGGCGGATTAATATTCTAGTACTTTAGGATTTTTTTCTAAAAAACTACGGGGGTACAATTGAAAATTTTTTTTTTTTGAAAAGTACAATTAAAAATACGTCGATTAGCATTTTTTTTTATATATTTCGAAGGGTCGTCGGGCTGGGGTAGGGTCGGTATTTCATTCGTGGTGGAATAGGCGACGGATTCTATAGGAGGTGCGTGACGATCGGGCCGTTTGCCGCACGCACAACGTACTTTCAAATGCATTGTACTATACCGACACTGAATGTAGGGTGCATTATTTGACTAATTTAAGTTACTTACATAATGACAGCTACAAAACGGGATAGTGGTACATTTTTAATACAGATTTAAAGTAAATTACAAGTACAAAAGTTGAATTTATGTTTATATATCGTTAAAATTTGAAAAATACGGATTGAAACATAACCTATCTTAGTCTACAGCGACGGATTCTATAGGAGGTGCGTACACCGATTTGGGCCGTCTGCCGCACGCACTTCGTACTTTCAAATACATTGTACTACCTATGTCGACACTGAATGTTGGGTGGATTATTTGTTTAATTCCAATTATTTAACATAATGGCAGCTAGAAAACGGGATGAAGGCATATTTTTAATATACATTTTAAATATATAACAAGTACAAAAGTTGAATTTATGATAAAATATCGTTAAAATTTGAAAAATACGATTTGAAACATAACCTCTCTTTGACAACAGGCAACAACGATTTAATTTAATTTTGTAAAAACTGGACTGCGTCTTAAAATATGCAGTGCAGACACATACTTACGTTCAAGATATTGGTAAAAGTTGGAATACTAAAAAAGCAGACAAAAGTGCACGACAAAAGATTAAAAAAAAATACAATAGATACTAAGACAGTAGGAAGCTTGTATCATATATTAGGGATGGAAATAAACGTTTTTCCGTTATGCGTCAGTTCTAAAAAAGAATACGCTGCCACTTTTATCACTTTTATTTGAAATATCGTAGCTTGTTGGATTTTTATGTCAATTAAGTTAGTTTAACGTTGGCTATATAGTAATAGCAAATTTCAAAATTTAATATCAATAAGGACAAAATGAATGTAAGAAAATAAAAATCAATTCCATTCCAGAACATTGTGCAGCAATTAGTAATAATTTAGTAGCTATTCGACGGATACCTGCGACGCGAGACAATCTCAGCGACGCGCCGAGCGTGTTTCACCTCGCAGGTTATCCGCGACAATAATCAATCGCCTTAGACTTCCGAGAAACAGTATTTTTTGTGTATATATTACTAAAGAAGATGCATTATTATAAGGCTTTTATAGTTTTTTCATAAAAAAAGTCAAAAGTGTTTATTATTTATGAGGGTTATGTGGGTATTTGAGACTTATATAGACAGTCGTCTATAACTCTTTCGGGTTGAAAAATTGAGAAGTAAGTACGGCCCCGTCTTAGTCAATAACCTGAGGGATAGTTTATTTTAAAAACATAAAGCAAATCAATAATAACAGTTCAGATAAATACCTTTTCCATATAATTATATATATATATATATATATATATATATATATATATATATATATATATATATATATATATATATACATTTGGATATAGGGGGTTATGGAGCCTCGTATGTTAAATTCCAATAACCCTATCCCTTTCCCACTCATTGTTAATATGGCAGGTTTATGGAGCCGGGGCTCCATAATCTTTTCTGTCTCTTTTTATCGTACTAAAGTACGTATTTCCTTCTCTGTCATGGGCTTCATAAACCCCGAAATTTAAAATTATATGTATGCATAGATAGGGTGGACCATATTTTTATTGTTGATTTGCTTATGTTTTTAAAAATAAACTATCCCTCAGGTTATTGACTAAGACGGGGCCGTACTTACTTCTCAATTTTCAACCCAAAACGAGTTATAGACGACTGTCTACTAACTCTCAAATACCCACACAAGCCTCATAAATAATAAACACTTTTGTTGTTACTTGCTTTTTTCGCGATTTTAAGACGCCTGCCTTCATAGGCCCGCTGGTAATTATTTAATTTTTTGCTCAAATTTAATGTGTAAACCAACAAACTAATGATGGTACAATTAAGAACAAATGAAAAAGAATATTTAATACGTCTGTTAATTGTTAAACAGCTGTTGTGCACGCTGCTTTCAACGTTTCCACCTGTAACCTGACAATAACTTTTTTTTCTCAAACTCAGGTGGTACAATTGAATTTTCTGTAAAGTATGAAAGATAATGATATACATCGTTGACTATTTTTATAACATCTTTCGAGCATTTTTTGATCTATTCATTATTTTATACAGCGAACTAGCATGCGTTTTGCTTGTATTTCCGGTGAAATGACCATGCCGTACGAATTAAGTTGTTTTCAACAATTTTTTGATTGTTTATTTATTTAGTATATATAGTATTTGCGCAAAAGTAAGTGTACAAATTAAGATAAAAAGGTACATTTTTCTTATCTTGCCTTTTCGTTAAAAATGAAGGAATACGGGACGATGAAAAAGTACTTTGGATTTTTTTTTCTAAAAATGTGTAAGCAGGGGGACGGCAAAGTTGAAAAGTGTAGCTACGTATTTTGAAAATCCACAAGTAGGTGGCATTAAGCTTTTCTCTTATTAAATATGTTTTATTTCATTCGTGGTGGAATAGGCGACGGATTCTATAGGAGGTGCGTGTACGATCGGGCCGTTTGCCGCACGCACAACGTACTTTCAAATGCATTGTACTATACCGACACTGAATGTAGGGTGCATTATTTGACTAATTTAAGTTACTTAACATAATGACAGCTACAAAACGGGATAGTGGTACATTTTTAATACAGATTTAAAGTAAATTACAAGTACAAAAGTTGAATTTATGTTTATATATCGTTAAAATTTGAAAAAATACGGATTGAAACATAACCTATCTTAGTCTACAGCGACGGATTCTATAGGAGGTGCGTACACCGATTTGGGCCGTCTGCCGCACGCACTTCGTACTTTCAAATACATTGTACTACCTATGTCGACACTGAATGTTGGGTGGATTATTTGTTTAATTCCAATTATTTAACATAATGGCAGCTAGAAAACGGGATGAAGGCATATTTTTAATATACATTTTAAATATATAACAAGTACAAAAGTTGAATTTATGATAAAATATCGTTAAAATTTGAAAAATACGATTTGAAACATAACCTCTCTTTGACAACAGGCAACAACGATTTAATTTAATTTTGTAAAAACTGGACTGCGTCTTAAAATATGCAGTGCAGACACATACTTACGTTCAAGATATTGGTAAAAGTTGGAATACTAAAAAAGCAGACAAAAGTGCACGACAAAAGATTAAAAGAAAAATACAATAGATACTAAGACAGTAGGAAGCTTGTATCATATATTAGGGATGGAAATAAACGTTTTTCCGTTATGCGTCAGTTCTAAAAAAGAATACGCTGCCACTTTTATCACTTTTATTTGAAATATCGTAGCTTGTTGGATTTTTATGTCAATTAAGTTAGTTTAACGTTGGCTATATAGTAATAGCAAATTTCAAAATTTAATATCAATAAGGACAAAATGAATGTAAGAAAATAAAAATCAATTCCATTCCAGAACATTGTGCAGCAATTAGTAATAATTTAGTAGCTATTCGACGGATACCTGCGACGCGAGACAATCTCAGCGACGCGCCGAGCGTGTTTCACCTCGCAGGTTATCCGCGACAATAATCAATCGCCTTAGACTTCCGAGAAACAGTATTTTTTGTGTATATATTACTAAAAATAAGTTTCGGTTTACCTACACAAACACTGCCATAAAAAGAATATATAATCTATCTCATAATTAACAAATAATGTATTACAATAAATTATGTGTTTGCTTTTTAGTTCTCGATGGATATCTGCGAGGCGAGACAATCTGAACGACGCGCCGAGTGTATCTCACCTTGCAGGTTCTTCGAGAGTAGATTTGACCGCCGAAGCCTGCCGAGAAAAAGACGTTCATTTTTTTAAAACCCATAGTTTTCGGTTCAACTACAAAAACATTGTTATAAAGTAAATTTAAAACCTTGTACAATAAATGAAGCTATATCCGCACGTCCGCGAAGACTCCCCGTACGATGCTCGCGGGTTGACGGACCGTTCGACGCAAGTTGCACGCGCACGTCGGGCCCGGCCGGCGAAGCAGTGAACGAACCTGTCGAAGCTCGACTACCTAGTGTGTGTGTGTATGTGTGTGTGTCAGGAAAGCAACATTTCAAGCGTCAACCCAGGATATGCTCCTCTATACTGCCAAGGTGGATGCACGCCTTCGTTATAAGTGCAGTGCATTTATTCCTTCTTTTGTAAGTGCGTACTTCCCATCTCTCCCCCCTTCTCACCCTTTTCCACTCGCGCAGCAAACCGCCGCAGCTCGTACGCAGCCGAGCATTCGTTTCATAAATTCGCCAAAATTATACGCGGCTGGCGCCCATAACCCTTTATCTATTAATATAATAAATTTTTACTATTTTTATCAATCGTTTATTTCGCTTTTGTTGTCATGCGCTAATACCCTGGGTGATCGTTACAAAATGTATATAGAAAACTATTTTGTATTGATAGCTATATCTCGATTGAGCTTATTAGGAACTAGCAGACGACGGTTCCTTCTAGAAGGTGCGTGCACAGTTCGACTCGACGATTACACGCACCTCCTACACGCGGCAAACGGAGTACGATTTCAAGTTGTAATTACATTAGGTTATGTACTAACCATGTATTATATATTATCAGTTATTCAACAGTACCATAGTAAATATACATTTTATAATCTACATATGTATTTAGTAGAATTAAACATATTTCCAACTACATTAATTATAATGTATAAAAGTTAGCACAAATAAACTTAATGAAACAATCAAAATTGTATATAAAGATAAAAATCACATGTGTTCCTTCATCAACGGTCTTCATAGAAGCAGGTTTACTTGTTGTTTACCAATAACTGTTTTGCTTATTGCTTAATTTAGTAGTGATTAAAAAATTCATTTAAACAAACCAATTAGTTGATAAAATTATGAAGATTATTCAGAAATACTTTGTTTATTAATATTACAAGTTGTAGAAAACTTTAACAATTTAAACTTAATTTTAAAAAGCAGACGCTAGTACCATTCAGAAAGTTTATTATTATGAAAATCTTATTAAGTTAAAGTAATGGTACATATTTTTTTTATCAGGAATGAAGGGTACTAAAACTACAAAGTATATGAGTTAAACGGCGGTAATGAAAATTGAACTGGATTAAAAATTTAACTATACAATAATAGATCATTTTTTAATTTCATCGAAAATCATAATGTACATAACACTGATAAGAAAATTGTAATTTTAGTATATGAATATGCGTAACTTTTGTTATAATTAATTGTAAATCAAAATTTACAATTAAATTGCAATACATATCAAAGTGAAAATTGAAAAGTACAATACCGACTAACATTTGGTTACCATAAGGTGTTCGTGCAGTACACGTTATCATAAAGTGTACGTATAGTACACGTTACCATATAAAGTATACGTACAGTACACGGTACCATATAAAGTGTACTTACAGTACACATAATTCATTAAGTGTACTTACAGTACACAATTCATAAAGTGTACGTACAGTACACGTTACCATAAAGTACAAATACAGTAATACAGTACAAATAAAGTGTACGCAAAGTGCAGAGTTAGTACATACATGATATTAATTTAATTTTTTGAATTAATATTACACATATATAATACAAGAATAATTTGCAAATATAATTTGCCATTTCTCCAGATAATCGGATAAATTAGATACGTTTATAAGTTTTGCAGTAAACTATTAATTTACTTTTACAGTAATTTAAAATTTTTTTACAATCAATTTTGTAATTACTTTTTACTAACGTTGTGTTCTATATCTTATATTACGTTAACGCTTGTTAGCGCCATCTGTGGGCATGCAACTAAATATGTATTAGTATATAATACAGAAGGCGCTACAGATGATTTCTGTTGTGTTAATTTTATATAGGGTATCGATAAAACAGATAGCGCGGACCTGCACAACAATGTTTTGTCGGGTACGACATCCCCGAAAACGTCTTACCACAATATTTATACATTTATTCGGATATTGCAGAACCCTGTATTGTAGGTGATGCTCAAACATCTTTGGCACGTGTTGTACCAGTAAATTATAAAGACTACGTATTTACATCAAATCAATATCAAGTTTTTGCACCTATAAATTACATACCTCTTGTTAGAAACTGTTTCCGAACAGTTACGATTGATATAAGAGATCATCTTGGTCGTGTAATACCATTCGAGTGTGGAACGTCAACCGTGACAGTTCATTTTCGTCAAGTTGAATAATTATATTAGACAATGACTCACTACATTGACTATTATGAGAATCAGGTCGGAAATGGCGGTATTGAGCATGTTTATATTGAATCACCTTATCAGAAAGGTCATCGAGGTATTGGTCAATTTCTTAAAGGTATTTTTCATATGGTTTTACCATTCATAAAACGTGGTGCTCGTGCAGTCGGTAAAGCAGCTTTAAAAGCCAGTATAAATGTTTTGGACGATGTAAGCAGCAATAACGTATCATTTAAAGAGTCATTACGTAATCGAGCTCGTGAATCTGGCAATAATTTAAAGAGAAAAGCTGAAGAAAAAATAGATAGTCTTATGGAAGGATCTGGTTATAGAAGAAGTAAAAGTGGGAGACAAACTCAGTCAAGAGGTCGTCGTCGTGTGATACACGTCTCTACGCGTGAATTAAAAAGACGTTCCAAACGTTCAGTTAAAAAAAAAGAAGAAGCAGAAACAAATTAAAAATAGTAAGAAACACGCTCGGTATATGACATATTCGGACTTGCGTAAACACGGCTTTTTTACATACCCACTCGTGTGAATGTGCAAAATCTGAGTTAGACTTATTTACACTACCACCTACTCAAACCTCTATCGAATCTACTCAATGGATTGAATATAAACCAGTAACTACCATCTCCGAGGATTCATATTTGGAATTTCTTATTCCAGGAAATTCCGATGATTACATCGATTTGGCTCACACCATGATCAATCTCAAAATCCGTCTTGAAAATAAACATGGTTTAATAGTCGAGGATGCATTGGTAGCACCCGTAAACAATTTTTTACATGTATTTTTTAATCAAAAACCTGTGTCACCACCGAATAATGCTTACGCTTATCGTGCTTACATAGAATCATTGTTGAATTATTCAGAGGATGCTAAGAAATCTCATTTAACAACTTCCTTATGGTTTGACGATACGCCAGGTCAGATGAATGCTGTTTTGAAAAAAACCGATAATAAAGTAACGTCAACTAATGAAGGATGTGAAAAACGATATAATTTTATAAAAGGAGGCAAAAATTTAGATCTACTTGGACATTTACATTGTGACGTGTTTAATCAAGAAAAAATTCTTCTTAACGGTGTTGAGGTTTGCGTTAGACTTATTCGTTCCAAAGACGCATTTTGTTTAATGGATGTTGAAAAAAAACCTGTGAAAGTTAGAATTTTAGATACATCTTTACGTGTACGTAGAGCAAAAACTAACCCAGGAATTCTACTTGCACATTCGAAAGCTTTAGCCAAGGGAACAGCTAAGTATCCCCTAACACGTGTAGAGGTTAAATCTTTTACATTGCACACGGGTATCCCAGGTAAAAACTTAGATAATATCTTCTTAGGGCAAATCCCAAAACGTGTAATTGTTGGATTAGTAACTAACAAAGCGTTTAACGGAAATAGAAAAGAAAACCCATTCATAACCCATCCATACATACGTCGATGCATTCCACACTTTGTTCAGCGGAACTGGCATACATTTTCTAAATAAAGGAAATTGTATATCTAGAGAGTCATACCCTAATGGCTTTTGTTTATATGCATTTGACTTAACACCCGATCTTTCTGCAAACTGTAATACGCATTGGATTTTAGTCAAAGCGGGTACCATTCGCTTGGAATTACGTTTCGATAATGTTCTACAACAATCCGTTAATTGCGTCGTATACGCGGAGTATGATAATATTCTTGAAATTGATTCATCTCGACAGATAATCATCGATTTTAGTGGTTAAACTCATTAATGGATTTTCTTAATAATCTTAGAAAGCTTAGAAAGTTTAGAAAGTTATTGTAGTTATAATATAACATTCCTACATTGCGTCAGAGATAAAGAAATGGATTTATGTATAAGTTACGCGTACTTGTACACAAATTTGTAAGAAGTCATTTAGATTTAGTCGTATACACAACATATGTGACATGGACTACGTTATTGACATTCGAGGATTTCGGGATACCCATGGAAAATTCTTGCTCAAAGAAGTAGCAGTCGTAGCTCTCAATAAGGATTATACAGCGCACTGGATCGCATCACCTCCTCACTCATTCTCTGATTTACCTCTTAAAATTCAAGTACACAACAATTGGCTTAGTAGTTATTACCACGGTATCGAATGGTTTGAAGGTGATGTTTCTTATCGACAGCTTCACGCAAACTTACGCGAATTGGCGAGAACAGCTAAGCAGCTTTTTGTTCGAGGTTCTCAAGAAAAGAAACTTTTAGAGAGTATAACAGCACGACGAGTCGAGAATTTGGAAGAGTTTAACTGTCCAACTATGCACAATCTACCAAGAACCAACGGATTTTGCTATATTCACGGGTCTATTCATAAAGAAGTTTTCATATGTGCTTTAAATAATGCTCTGAAAATTAAACATTGGGTTAATAATAATATTGCACTACTATCAGCCATCATCGCGTGTAACGAAGACGCTCATTCTCACTCAAGATCTTCACGATCTGTTGCCGATTGTGGCTCAAAGAAAATTAATTTCGACGATTCACCTGTACGTTCGAATAACTTTAAAAAATTAAATAAGAAATCTATTCTCATAAGACCACCAACTCCAGGACTATTAGACAATCCACTTTACGACTCCATAGATGAGGCAAGATACTTCACAGCTGAAAATAGAGACGATCTATCCACCTGGGCCATATACGCTACACCGGTACATAATGAATACTCTCCAAATAAAGGGTGCTCTTCTATCATTAAGAATACCATCACAGGGTGTATTCCCTGCGGATCAGATCCTGAGGGTATTAACGAGACCGACGGGTTGCGTGATTAACACCGATATACATACACAACCTGGTACACACTGGGTAGCCATTTACATTGATCGTCAAGGACAAGGAATCTTCTTTGACAGTTATGGTTTTCCTCCAACCGTTTCTCATCACATTAAAATTTTACAAGGAATCACCATTTCTTACAAGTGGAATACACAGCAGTTGCAGAGTTTAAATTCTAAAGTGTGTGGACAATATTGTTTAATGTTTTTAGACTATATGAATCGTGGTTACTCCTTAGACAAATTTTATAATTTATTTACTTCAGATTATTTAAGAAACGATCAAATTGTCAAACGCTTCTACAAGCGTATTCGTGGTATTCCTTATAGAAATAAGCATAAAAATAAGTTTAATTTTCACGTAGGTAATGGTCATAAACATTCGAATTTATGTATTCAAACTTGTAAACCCAAAATATGTTATTCTTAAAATTTGTCAATACACATAAAATAATATTAAGCATAAATATATACATAAATTTTTACTATTATAAAATGTACAAAAATTTAGTATTATTCATAAATAAATTATTTTAAAACAATAGATAATCTAGTGATTTATCGCACCTATATACACTTACCTTTATATCTTATTTATTAATTTTAAATAATCATTGAAAATATCCAAATAAAATATAATACGTATAACCTATTATACGTGTACTTCTCTCTCTTTCCCTCTCTCTCCAGCTTCCCTTCTCCTTGTATCTATATCTGTGTATCGTTTGGAAAAATAAAAAACAGCTGAGTCTCCGAGCTCGCAGCGTGGCCCCCTATGCTTACGATGACGTATCCCCCGCGTGGGCCCACGCATACCCATTCATTATACGTCACGACAGTTTTCCTCCCACTACGGCAGATACGTGTTACCCATCCCCTCCAACAAGGTTTCAAAAATACATTATGAATAAGGAAAAATGCATCACATCCCCTCCACAAGACCACGCTCACTCCACTCCTCACCACCTACAATATACCGCCATAATTTTTTTAATAAACAGAGTGGAAGTTTTCCTACCTCCCCCCACCTTCGCCATCTTGGCCGCCATCTTGTCCCTATAGTCCCCCACATACTACTTTGGTACATAATCGGCATCTAACAAGTGAAGTATATTTATTCGATTGCATGCAATTATGAAAATATATGTACAAGCGTGCCTTATAACATTTGCACAACCTCATTGATTAATATTAATTAATATTATATTCACAGTGTAATTTAAAATTAGTAGAGTAATTACAAGTCATAATTTTAATATTGTTATTGGTACATCTAATAAATGAAGTATATAGATAGATGTTCTTAAAATGGACTATTTATCGTTCATAATTCTAGTGATATTAGAAGTATATTTACTCTGCGGCATTTTTGTTTTCTTTTGGCATCTCCCTGTTTTCCATTTGATAAAGTGGTCCACGATTTGCACTTGTGCCAGCAGGTGCATATTCTGGAGGTGGTGGTGGTGCTGTATAGGGTATCCCTGTGCTGTGCACACCATACCTGGCTGGGCCCTGATCGGGCGCCGCTGCATAGATATTATTATATGCCCCTCGTGCATATTATTGATTGTATCCACCACGGTTGTCTATAAGAGTTTCCATTGGAACCTTGAGCAACGGGTCGTGCACCGTAGTGATGTTGCATGAATGGTGGTGGTTCTCCGTAACCGCTCCCCCAAGTAGCTGGCTCCTGTTGCGGAAATGGAGGCTGAAAAGCCCCGTACATATGCGGTGCTCTGTACCCTGGTGGCTCAATATTTCTTCCAGGCGACCAGTACGTGGCTTGCCCATACAAATCCTTGTGGGTAGTTGACGTGCTGGGTGGTGCAAGGAGAGAAACTAGAAGAATTTATACTCCAGAATAACCTCAGAGTAATAAACGATCCCAATAGCATTGCAACAGTCGCAAACGAAGTCGGAGAAGGCTATGTCGATGTAACTCTAACCTCACCAGATATGGCACAAAGAATACGAAACTGGAAAGTCCAAGAAAACTGGACATCAAGTGACCATAGAGCAATAACATTTGAATTAGTGGAACAAGCTCAGGGAGGTAGATATAGGAAGCAAGAGTACATCAAAAGCTATATAACAAGCAAAGCGGACTGGGGATTGTTTATTAACACACTGAGAGAAAATTGGAAAGCCCAACTGTACCGACAGGATATTGGTTCAACAATCGCTGGCATTAAAGACATTATAAATGGGATAAAAATAGCATGTGACAAAGCTATACCCACTAAGAACAAGACTAGTAGGAAAGTTCCATGGTGGAACGAGGACTTGACAAAGGCCAAAAAACACACAAACAGGTTACGCAGACAATTCCAAAGGGAAAGAGATCCGGACACAAGAGAACGTGCAAAAATGACCTATAGACTGGCCAAGCGACAATATACAAGACTAATAGACACAACCAAAACCCAAAAATGGGAAGAATTTGTGACCAAACAAGGTAACGACAATCCATGGAGCTTACCATACAAACTGGCAGCCAAAAAAGCTAGAGTTAAAGAAATCGCAAGTAACGTGAAGACAGACGATGGATACACTATGACCTGGAATGACACAGCAGAGCAAATTCTTCATCAGCTCTTTCCAGACGATAACCTGGAAACAGAAACGAGAGAACAGACAAAAGTAAGGCAACAAAATCAAAGATATACAGACGAATACAGCGAAACCGAAAATTTTACAAGGCAGGAGATGGTGCAAGTCGTAAAGAAAATGAAATTAGGAAAAGCGCCAGGAATCGACTGTTTCGATCTGAAGATAATAAGAGTTGCTCTTACAGTAGTGGGTGAAGAACTGCTAAAGTTATATAATAACTGTCTAAAACTCGGTATATTTCCGAATACTTGGAAAACAGGCATCTAACAAGTGAAGTATTTTATTCGATTGCATGCAATTATGAAAATATATGTACAAGCGTGCCTTATAACATTTGCACAACCTCATTGATTAATATTAATTAATATTATATTCACAGTGTAATTTAAAATTAGTAGAGTAATTACAAGTCATAATTTTAATATTGTTATTGGTACATCTAATAAATGAAGTATATAGATAGATGTTCTTAAAATGGACTATTTATCGTTCATAATTCTAGTGCTATTAGAAGTATATTTACTCTGCGGCATTTTTGTTTTCTTTTGGCATCTCCCTGTTTTCCATTTGATAAAGTGGTCCACGATTTGCACTTGTGCCAGCAGGTGCATATTCTGGAGGTGGCTGGTGGTGCTGTATAGGGTATCCCTGTGCTGTGCACACCATACCTGGCTGGGCCCCTTGATCGGGCGCCGCTGCATAGATATTATTATATGCCCCTCGTGCATATTATTGATTGTATCCACCACGGTTGTCTATAAGAGTTTCCATTGGAACCTTGAGCAACGGGTCGTGCACCGTAGTGATGTTGCATGAATGGTGGTGGTTCTCCGTAACCGCTCCCCCAAGTAGCTGGCTCCTGTTGCGGAAATGGAGGCTGAAAAGCCCCGTACATATGCGGTGCTCTGTACCCTGGTGGCTCAATATTTCTTCCAGGCGACCAGTACGTGGCTTGCCCATACAAATCCTTGTGGGTAGTTGACGTGCTGGGTGGTGCAAGGAGAGAAACTAGAAGAATTTATACTCCAGAATAACCTCAGAGTAATAAACGATCCCCAATAGCATTGCAACAGTCGCAAACGAAGTCGGAGGAAGGCTATGTCGATGTAACTCTAACCTCACCAGATATGGCACAAAGAATACGAAACTGGAAGTCCAAGAAAACTGGACATCAAGTGACCATAGAGCAATAACATTTGAATTAGTGGAACAAGCTCAGGGAGGTAGATATAGGAAGCAAGAGTCCATCAAAAGCTATATAACAAGCAAAGCGGACTGGGGATTGTTTATTAACACACTGAGAGAAAATTGGAAAGCCCAACTGTACCGACAGGATATTGGTTTCAACAATCGCTGGCATTAAAGACATTATAAATGGGATAAAAATAGCATGTGACAAAGCTATACCCACTAAGAACAAGACTAGTAGGAAAGTTCCATGGTGGAACGAGGACTTGACAAAGGCCAAAAAACACACAAACAGGTTACGCAGACAATTCCAAAGGGAAAGAGATCCGGACACAAGAGAACGTGCAAAAATGACCTATAGACTGGCCAAGCGACAATATACAAGACTAATAGACACAACCAAAACCCAAAAATGGGAAGAATTTGTGACCAAACAAGGTAACGACAATCCATGGAGCTTACCATACAAACTGGCAGCCAAAAAAGCTAGAGTTAAAGAAATCGCAAGTAACGTGAAGACAGACGATGGATACACTATGACCTGGAATGACACAGCAGAGCAAATTCTTCATCAGCTCTTTCCAGACGATAACCTGGAAACAGAAACGAGAGAACAGACAAAAGTAAGGCAACAAAATCAAAGATATACAGACGAATACAGCGAAACCGAAAATTTTACAAGGAAGGAGATGGTGCAAGTCGTAAAGAAAATGAAATTAGGAAAAGCGCCAGGAATCGACTGTTTCGATCTGAAGATAATAAGAGTTGCTCTTACAGTAGTGGGTGAAGAACTGCTAAAGTTATATAATAACTGTCTAAAACTCGGTATATTTCCGAATACTTGGAAAACAGGCAAAGTAATTACAATCAAAAAGGGAAGAGACAAAGATCCTGGTCTAATTAGCTCATATAGACCAATATGCCTGCTACCAGTTTTAGGAAAAATTCTGGAAGGTCTGATAATCAAAAAATTAGATCAAATCGTGGAACCACGTCTGTCTGACAAACAATACGGTTTTAGAAAAGGCAGATCAACCGAAGATGCGATAGTGTACTTAAAGACCAAGGTGCACAACTCAAGCTGTAGATATGTACTCATAATGTTTTTGGACATTAAGGGTGCATTCGACAATGTATGGTGGCCGGGAGTACTAAAGAACCTGAGAGGCATGAACTGCCCCTGGAGACTGTACAATATCGTTAGGGATTACCTCTGTAATAGGAAAGTAATAATAACCGAAGGTGGCAATTTTGCAAGCAAAAATGTGACAAAGGGATGCCCACAGGGATCCCTACTAGGTCCAATCCTATGGAATGTCGTATTTGATGAAGTGCTTCACAAGTTAGACAGAGAAGGACATGAGACGATAGCCTATGCAGACGATCAAGCAATTATAATCGAAGGAGACTCCCGTAAAGAACTGGAACGGAAAGGACAAATGGCCATAAATATAATAGAAGAATGGAGTAAAAGTGTCAAAATGAAACATGCCCCAGATAAATGTGCAATGTTACTAGCAAAGGGAACATTTCATCCTAAATGTTACCCACTAATCAGAATAAACGGGCAAAGAATTAAAAGGCAAGAACCGTTTAAATATCTGGGCGTCTCTTTTGGCAAAGGCCTTAGCGTACAAACGCATGTTACGGAGATCTCAAAGAAAACCAGAGGAATTTTCGAAAGGCTGGCCTTCCTGGCAAGAGAGGAATGGGGCCTAGGCTATCGATCTCTAGATATAATATATAAGGGAGTGTTCATACCCATAATAACATATGCAGCAGCAGGATGGTACGGGCTCACAAATAATGTCCAGAAAAAGAAACTCATAATGTCGCAAAGATATGCCCTGATGAAAACCACAGGAGCGTACAGAACCATCTCGGCCGAATCTATTACAATGATTACAGGTCACCTACCGATTGACTTAGAGTGCGAAAGAAGAATCGGACTATATTGGATGAGAAAAGGAAAAGAATACCGATATAACAACTTTACAGTACAATCGGAGGAAGGACTAGGCACGCGAAGAGAAAGAAAATTGATAATAGAAAGGCTAGACCAGGAGATAAGAAAAGAATGGCAGTTGAGATGGGATAACACGATAAAAGGAAGACGCACATATGAGGTTTTACCTAGCATAGAAGAAAGGCTAGCGAAGTTTTGGTTTAGACCGAGTAAATGGCTGATCCAAATACTCAGTGGACATGGAAACTTCCAATCTTTCAGGAAAAGATTTAACTTTGTAGAGTCCGACCTATGCAGCTGTGGAGAGGCAGACACCCCCGAACACGCTCTATGGACATGTGTGAAGTACGAAACAATACGGCATAAACACGTACAGGATATGGAAGAAGCAGCTAGAAATACGAAAAGGATGATGACGACCAAAGAAGGCGTAGACAAATTAACCATGATGGTGAAAGACATTATGCTTGTAAAGATTGCTACCGAAGACCTAGAAAAAGACTTGGCTTTAACCGCGACAATAGCAGAAGTAGTAGGAACAGAGGAAGACGAAGTGTGAGAGATAGAAGTAGGTACAGTTAATCTTCCTGAAATAGAAATAGGGTAGAGAGAAAGGAAAAGCATAAGTGAGCAGAGGGAGAAAGTGAAATGAGTGAAAGACGGAAGATAGTAAATAGGCAAAAATCGAAAGTCGCACTAATACATGTCGCACTAACAAAGGTAGTAGAACAGAGGTAATCAAGGTAGATAGAGATTTTGTACTAATTAACATAATGACTAACATTCCGTATAGGAAAAAGGGTTTTCGTAGAATGAAAGTTGAGCGAAAGGAAAGGATGAATGTAAAAGCTCAGAATGAAAGAAAGGGTGAGTGAGAGAATAGATAGGTGAATAGGAACTCCTTCTTGTAGGTTAGGCAAAAGCCAAAGAAGAGAGAAGAAAGAAGAGAGAAGAGAAGAAAGAAGAGAGAAGGGAAGAAAGAAGAGAAAGGAAAGGCAAGAGGTGAACCTCATAAACAGTTGGTCTTGCTCCCCTGAAAAAGCGCAAAAGTAAGAAACAAAGAAACAAAGAAACAAAAATAAAAATAAAAAATAAAACCGAAGCAATAAATAAGAACAAACGAGTAAAGCATAATCGCAAGAGCAGAGAAAGGCTAAAGCGAACTCTTTATGTTCTGTAGTCCAAATAACCGTCACAGTCGAGGATAAGAAGTACAAGAAAGATAAGAATAAACGATGTGACATGGACGACCGCCGGTATGCCAGAGGCGAGGTACGGCGGCAATGATCGATGCGTTAGGCATCGATCTAGCTCGGTTTTTTATTTTTTTTTTTTTTTTTTTTTTTTTTTTTTTTTTTTTTTTTTTTTTTTTTTGGGTGTTGCAAGGGTTACTAAAGGGTCGTCTATTGGACAAATTGAGCGGCGCTTCGTTTGAAGTCCCCAACATGTTATGCACTGAAAAAAAACGTATATCAAAAAAATTAAGTATAATAAATAAAAAACTTGTAAGTATAATAAATACTTACATACGTCGACCCAACTTGATGTCATAACAATTATACAGTCTTGATGAAAAAAATATATGAGCGGAGTGAGCCGACGTGCAATCGAAATCGAAATGCGATTATTTGAACGACTGGAGGGGCATTTCTAGGAAATATACCGGCTGTAAACACAGTTGTGTATTGTTAAAGTGTACTAAGTATACTACTTTAAATCTTGTTTATTTATTTCAGCTATAGTACAATAAACCAGTTGCAAATACTATTTAATTTTGTTAATAAATATTTTTTCCCTAACCTGATTACTGTATCTGTCAAATAGCCATTAAACCAGAATATTTGATAAATTTTATGGAAAGCTTTAACTTTGTAGAGTCCGACCTATGCAGCTGTGGAGAGGCAGACACCCCCGAACACGCTCTATGGACATGTGTGAAGTACGAAACAATACGGCATAAACACGTACAGGATATGGAAGAAGCAGCTAGAAATACGAAAAGGATGATGACGACCAAAGAAGGCGTAGACAAATTAACCATGATGGTGAAAGACATTATGCTTGTAAAGATTGCTACCGAAGACCTAGAAAAAGACTTGGCTTTAACCGCGACAATAGCAGAAGTAGTAGGAACAGAGGAAGACGAAGTGTGAGAGATAGAAGTAGGTACAGTTAATCTTCCTGAAATAGAAATAGGGTAGAGAGAAAGGAAAGCATAAGTGAGCAGAGGGAGAAAGTGAAATGAGTGAAAGACGGAAGATAGTAGATAGGCAAAAATCGAAAGTCGCACTAATACATGTCGCACTAACAAAGGTAGTAGAACAGAGGTAATCAAGGTAGATAGAGATTTTGTACTAATACATAATGACTACATTCCGTATAGGAAAAAGGGTTTTTCGTAGAATGAAAGTTGAGCGAAAGGAAAGGATGAATGTAAAAGCTCAGAAATGAAAGAAAGGGTGAGTGAGAGAATAGATAGGTGAATAGGAACTCCTTCTTGTAGGTTAGGCAAAGCCAAAGAAGAGAGAAGAAAGAAGAGAGAAGAGAAGAAAGAAAGAAGAAGGAAGGAAGAAAGAAGAGAAAGGAAAGGCAAGAGGTGAACCTCATAAACAGTTGGTCTTGCTCCCCTGAAAAAGCGCAAAAGTAAGAAACAAAGAAACAAAGAAACAAAAATAAAAATAAAAAATAAAACCGAAGCAATAAATAAGAACAAACGAGTAAAGCATAATCGCAAGAGCAGAGAAAGGCTAAAGCGAACTCTTTATGTTCTGTAGTCCAAATAACCGTCACAGTCGAGGATAAGAAGTACAAGAAAGATAAGAATAAACGATGTGACATGGACGACCGCCGGTATGCCAGAGGCGAGGTACGGCGGCAATGATCGATGCGTTAGGCATCGATCTAGCTCGGTTTTTTTTTTTTTTTTTTTTTTTTTTTTTTTTTTTTTTTTTTTTTTTTTTTTTTTTTTGGGTGTTGCAAGGGTTACTAAAGGGTCGTCTTATTGGACAAATTGAGCGGCGCTTCGTTTGAAGTCCCCAACATGTTATGCACTGAAAAAAACGTATATCAAAAAATTAAGTATAAATAAATAAAAAACATTGTAGTATAATAAATACTTACATACGTCGACCCAACTTGATGTCATAACAATTATACGTCTTGATGAAAAAAATATATGAGCGGAGTGAGCCGACGTGCAATCGAAATCGAAATGCGATGATTTGAACGACTGGAGGGGCATTTCTAGGAAATTATACAGCTGTAACACAGTTGTTATTGTTAAAGTGTACTAAGTATACTTACTTTAACTCTTGTTTTATTTATTTCAGCTATATTACAATAAACAGTTGCAAATACTATTAATTTTGTTAATAAATATTTTTCCCTAACCTGGAAATTACTGTAATCTGTCAAATAGCCATTAAACCAGAATATTTGATAAATTTTATGGAAAGCTTTATTTGACAGATTACAGTAATTACAAGGTTAGGGAAAAACATTTATGTAGTGTCTATGTACAAGAGTTATAGCAGTAAAGATATAAAATTTACTAGCTTAATTCAAGACTGCTAAATAGTCTAACATGTTTTCAATCATTTTTGTATATATTTCTTTATTTAGTTGAATACTGTATCATTAACGACATCATAATTATCTTTTGTAAATGTTTGATTGCATGAAATTTTGGAAATATATGATCAAGCGTGCCATACAACATTTTCACCACCTCAATTTTAAATTACACTGTGAATATAATATTAATTAATATTAATCAATGAGGTTGTGCAAATGTTATAAGGCACGCTTGTTCATATATTTTCATAATTGCATGCAACCGAATAAATACCCTTCACTTGTTAGATACAGATTATGTACCAATAACAATATTAAAATTATACCTTTGTAATTACTCGATAGCATGTGATTATTAAAATTTATGTACAAGCGTGTCTTAAAACATTTGCACTACCTCATTAAGGGGATGTCGGAGCTATAGCCTGCATCAAAAGCCGCTCGATCTCGCGGCTATCAAGGGAGGCGATGGCTCCGACATCCCCTTAATTTTTGTATATTAAATTGAGTAGTATTATATAAAATTGAGGTTGTGCAAATGTTATAAGGCACGCTTCTTTCCATATACTTCATTTTCATATGTCTGTTTGCAATTAATATCAGTACAATTAAAAATAAATTATGTGGTAATAAAATTAGAGTACTTACTTCATTTATTGAAAGCTTTTTTTTTAATAATATATTTTAATGGATCCATTGATATTAGTTGGAGTTGGTGTTGGTGGTTAATCTATAATTACATTGAATATGATTTAGAGTAATCCCCACACTACTACAAAAACAAAAGTTCTAAATCAGATTGACATTTATTGGCTGTGGAACGACTAAAAATGATTACCTCGCAATTTTAGTCGATATTTATATATTCTACTGTAGTGTAGTTGCTTTTCCAGCATCACCCGACATTCATATGATAGGGAAGCATAGTATACCGTTACTGCGCAGATTGACTACTTTTTGAAACGCGTAAAAAATTGAAGCATTAATAGTCCAAGGTAATAATATATTTAAAAAAAATTTGTAGAAGGTATTTTTTAGTGAAAATTTTGGAGAAGTGTGTATTACTATATGTTTATGGTTTAATGCGAGTGGAGTAACAATATTTACATAATCCAATGTGTACACGTCAGTTTTCAGATTGAAACTATTGAAACCGTTAATCCTATTGAAAAAAACCGCTGCCAAAATAATTGGCATATAGCTTCCTCAAATTAACGTGTCACTCCTATATGTAATATATTACTCGATTATAGTATATTATTTAATTATTTACAACAAAATGTTATAATATTTCTGAAAATATAATGCTTTTCTGATTGTAACTTATATAGCTCGTTACAGCTAGCTAAAAGAATTTAATGTACACTGCGTCTGATACTTTGTTGACCCCTTGTAAAAAAAAAATTGTATAGATTTTAAAGTTTTATAACTCCGCGAAACATTAACGTACAGAATTTGGCAACAGAGTTTTGGAAAGGTATTAGTAAGGTTGGTTTCATTATAAGAACATAAAAACAAAAAAACTTTTGAATTACTACTTATCTTTAATGACACGTCAGTTTTAAAGAAATTTTTGTTTTTAATGTAAACCTGTAGAACTAAAGGTACTTCATCTGTTTTTCGAATGTCGTTGGGTTAATTTACCTACGATCTTTTTGAAAAAGTGAACGATTTTTAATGTAGAATACATCTATAAAAAAAAATTTTACTTTTTATTATTATTTTATAGAAATTTTTAAAGAAATGTTTATAACTAACAAAAAATCATAGGTAGATAAACCCGACGGCAGAGTCAGCCGTGGGGAGTACGTACACTCCCGTAAGATTCCGAAATCGTCAGGACGAGGTGACACTGGTCGGGAAAAATACGTACAGTCCTCGTACGTTTCCGTGACGAATACTCAGGACTCGTTGAGTCAGCCCGTGGGAGTACGTACACTCTCCGTAAGATTCCGTGAACGACTCAGGACTTGGTGAGTCAGCCGTGAGGGTACGTCACTCTCGGAAGTTTCCGTGAACGACTCAGGAATCGTTGAGTCAGCCCGTGGAGTACGTACATCTTCCGTAAGATTCCGAAATCGACTCAGGAGGGGGTGACACTGTCGCGAAAATAACGTACAGTCCTCCGTAAGTTTCCGGTGAACGACTCAGGACTCTTGATGTCAGCCCGTGGGAGTACGTACACTCTTCCGTAAGATTCCGTGAACGACCCAGGAACGGGTGACTCGTCGAGAAAGTAGTACACT